>OX578141.1:89217004-89252004 GCA_951213105.1 Amaurobius ferox | reverse complement strand
TGTGTATGCAATCATACAAAACTCTAATTTTATTGTCAGTAATCATAAACAAACACACCATTACTGGTGGTCTCAATATCGTTCAAAATTTAACTCTTCAAAATCTCATGCTTTTTTACAATTTCGAATTCCAAACGCTTAAATCAAAGTCTATTGATTAAATAACTTTATATAGACTTTGACAAATTTATATAAATATTTCTTGTGGTAAGCATTATCTTGTTGAAGTTTTCAATATATGAAAGTAAATATTTTATATGAGGTTAAGCATCTCATAGGATCATTGCCTTACTTTAAACCTTCTTATAACTTTTCAAACTAAAACATGGCCATTAATGAACTACAATCGAACTTTATAATTACTTACGGACAAAGCCACAAAAAATTTTGCCATAATATTTAACATAAATTATGTTCAAATTATAAATGACTTCATAAATCAGAATAATATCTTTAAAGATATAGATTTTTTATCATGAATAGTATCAAAGAAAATTAGAGCATTTCGTAAACTTTTAAAAATACCTTGTAATTATTTAAAATTATCTTATGTTGTTATGATCCCAAAATTTCATAAAAACTCAATTCCTTTTAGATCTGTTATTATTGAACATAAATCTCACACTACAGTTGCTAGTAAATCCCTTTTAGCCATTATTAATAAAATTACATTTATTCTAATTGGTTCTCCATCTTGTCATATAATTAATAATAGCTATAATCTTAATTTAGACTCTTTAAATATTTTAGGATGTCAAACATTTGATTATACGAACCTTTTTAACAGCACTGATGTTAAAGATCTTTTAAAATTTATGTGGGGGATTAATAAAATCCTTCTATGACAGCCATAATTTAAAATTTGATCAAACATTCACACATATATAAATCACCTACATAAGTGTATTATTTGTGATAATTATTTATTGCAAGGAAATAAAATATATCTAAATATTAAGGGTGTACCTCGGATGGTTCAGCAAGTTCTGCTTTTGCAAATTTATATCTACATCACTATGAGTCAAAATTCAAAAATTCTAAATAAACATTCGTTAGATATATAGATGATATTATTTTTACTAAGACAGCATCCTCTTTTAATTTAATAACTTTTAATTTTTATCTTACCAATTTATCAAGTCCTAGTGAAAATGATATCACCTCTTGTATTAACAGTTTAGATGTAACTCTCACGCTAAACAATGTTTTCTCATTTACATCTAATTTATTCGACAAAAGAAATAACTATCCATTTAAAACACATGAGCCACGGCGACCCACTTTTGGGTCGCGAGACATAGATTATCCTCCTGACTTAATGTTGAAGACCCAGACCGTCCGACTCATCCTGAGGACTTGAGCAACTATTTAGACGGTCGGGAAAGTCCTGACTTAATGTGTGCACTTAGGGACTTTTTATCCAAAGTTATTTCGGGTCTTAAGGACTTTTCTAGGAGTATAAATATAATTGCTCGCCTAAATTAAAATCAGTAACTATTCTTTTGGTGAATTGGAAAACAGTTAAACAGTTCTGTTTTAATAAATATGCTAGTGCTTCCGATTACTTTCCTTTATCGTAAATATTTAGATATTGACAACTACAATGTAAACAAACTGAACTGCTATCGTAATATGCGAAGATAAAGAATTTTTAATAAACCACTAAAAACACAAGCAGAAACATTTTGTTATCATATGTACTCAAAGTTAAAACAGGTAAATAAGTGACGCGTGGTAATTATATCTTAGTTCGGATTTCTGTTATTGCGCTAGATTATTTTTAAATAATGGAACATTTTCATCGGTGAACACCAATTTATTTAAAACTAAATATATGTATAATATTGATGTTAATAAATGCGATATTAAAAGATAAGGTGAAACATGATGGGTACATTCACTTTCTGAAAGCTTTATTTATTGATAATCATTGGCAGTTATTATATTAATATTATATTAATATCATTTCTGCAGATGATATGCGAAGAGTCCCTCTCAGTTCTGTTGGAAAGTTTGATCTAAAACGTATGCGCGTAATAGAATAAATAAATGGAGCGTAATACCAGCCCCTGTATACGATACAAGAAGTTGAACAATAAATTGACCGTACAAGCTTTGCGCGTATAACTTTTAAATTACACGATTGAACGAACTGTCATTTTCACTTCCACAAACTTGGCCTATTTAAGCCTATACTACATTCAAGAACTTTTGGAACAACCAACTAGTCCAGATAACTTTTTCTCTAATTTTCTAGCAAAAATGTTGGGGACAGGTTATCGGATAATTGTAGAAGTTGTGCTAAATAAAAAAAAACTGAGAGAAGAAGACGTCTTAAGCCCATATCATATTCAAGAACTTTTGGAACAACCAACTAATTCAAACAACTTTTTCTTCAATTTTCTGGCAAAAAGATTGGTAATAGGATAGTCGGACAATTAAAGAAGTTGTGATTGTGCTAAATGACAAACTGCGAGTGAACGGCGTCTTAAGCCCATATCATGTTCAAGAACTTTTGGAAGAAATTAAAGTTGGTTAAAATTTCATTTTAAAGTTCGTTAGAAGGAGCGTTTTGAGATCATTTTGATGATGTTAAAAATGATGCTTTGTAAAAAGATTTTCGATTACTATGGAACCGATTTGTGTGAACATCGCCCAGAATTGGATTTATTTAATAATAAAAGTTTAATAACATTTTCCTTAATAATAAAAGTTTAATAACAATTTCGTTAATAATAAAAGTTTGTTAATCTCTGCCCTTGATCACGAATTCAACGAACGAAATTAAGATTTGGATCACTAAAACATCATTTATGCATGTAGGTACTTATAATTAATTGCAAGAGTCTGTAAAGAACGTATGTCCCAACCTTAGATCATGGATTTATGCCTGGCCAATCGACGCTCCATCCATTGATATACTCAGATAATAATATGACAATCCTTTACTAAACATAATTGAATTAGAATCTACTTATCTTTCATATGAAAGAGAAACTTTAGATAAACGACCTCCCCATTCAAGTGATTTGTTATACAAAATAGCATCCTGCTCAACATTTAACAGCTGAATTTAAAATGGCTGCCACAAATCAGAGGGTCCTTGGAAAAAAAAACCCTCCGTATTTATCAGAATTTAGTGATGACCTGCATTTAAGCTGCAGAATTTAGTTGCTGGGGAGCCATTGTAAGAAACTCCATGTCCGGATTCAAATCACAGTATTTTGTTGGTGTTCTATTCAATGAGCTGCTGTGGCGACACTTTTCTCTTATGCAGGTGAAATGGACCCCACATGTTTTAATTGTTTCAGATTGTATTCAAAGACTGTGAATGAATAGATAATCTTTACCTAGAATGTGATAAGGAAACTAGAAACAAAATAAATTGACTCTCTTTATCATCTCTGACACTAAATTCCAAAAGATAAATTTATCAGACAAATATATCTTGCCATTAAGACTTTTGTCAGGCTTGTTTAATATCTAAATTAATTTAATATCTAAATTAATTTAATATCTAAATAAATATTCTTATTTAATATCTAAAAGGAAAAAATGTGAATATACTCTTCTGCCCGTTTATGCAACGGCTAATCGGATTTACATAAGATTTCACTGGTTCGTTAAGCTTATTGGAAAAAGGTTTAACCCTTTGCATTCCTGCTTCGTGAGTGTCCAGATATTTTAAATTATTAGTTCCAGTCGGGTGGCATCACATTTTCACGCTAATTACTTCATTATTCACGGCAAACGCCATCTATGGCCTAAATATTGTACTTACCAGTCTTTGGCCTTTACAATGGCATCTGCAACAAGAAAATGATTGGGACTGAACGAAATGAGTGATGCTTTTGTTGATTCTGAATGTGATAGCCGGATAAGTTAGAGTGAGATTGATGATTTGGCAAATGATAAAATGTACAAAAACAATAATAAATAAACAATTACTCTCGTTTTTGATTGAAATGCGTTTTTACCTGTTTTCGCTCAAAACTAAATGTGACCTGGAAAAGCAGTTATGGGAAAATAAATTTGATTTGAAAGGTTTAAGATTAAAATAGTTTACATTTTATACACTTTCATTTTATTTCTGCATTATTCGGGGCAACGCTGAGTACGTCTGCTAATATTTTATATTATAGAACAAACTCCATAAACTATGATACAATTGTTGGAAAATTAAGTATAATACTTTCTGGAATTAAATACTTCTGTAATACACATTGAATTGTTTGGTCATGACTTTTCTGTTCCCTGTTGGCATTCTTCTGGAGTATTCATGTTTCCATTTACTGAATAGATTAAAATAGGGAAATCTTATTCATTTCAAATTTCAAAAAATAAAATTAAAACCCAAGGACAGCGTACAAATAATAGTAAGTTAATGTAGTAGTAATAAGGGGTGCATGCAGCTGAGATGCCTGAAAATAAAAGCTTTTCAGTTTAGTATGCGAAAAATTGTTAAACAATTTTTTATTGATAAGTACATACAATGAAATGCAAATTATGAATCTTTTGTTGAAAAAACAGCCAAATTCTGCAAATAGCAGCAATCCTTGTCAGACGTATTTGGCAGGATGCCCTTTACGGTTAAAACTGAAATAAAACGGTTAAAACTGAAAAAAAAAATCAATGTAAATCTTGAAGTTTGAGATGTAAGATTTACATTAGATTAGTAGGTAGCATGGTAGTACTGTTTTGCATTCAACGAGAGGGGAAACTGTCAGCCATGGAAATAAATATCAACAATTTTTCACTCATTGTTTAGGTTTTGCGATAAATATCAAGAAAAACTTCAATCCAAAATCGGCTAAGTATGGAAGTGCGAATTACTGACTAAAGTAATCATGTCAAATTTTAAATAAATTGGTCTAAAATTGGTCACGATATCGTAATAACCGATTTTCAAAAATTAATTTCGAGAAAAACTCGTTTAAAGTTTAGAGAACGCTTTTTATAGCGTTTGCACTTGTAACAGTATAATCGCTATATTTTATAACTATTTCTACGTATTTCACCATGCAATTTGAAAGGAATATTTTTGGAACATCGTAATTTCAAAAAATGTAATGAATAATAATAATAATAATAATAGTAATAATAATAATAATAATAAATAATAATAATAATGATAATCGATTTAGGGGGCACATACCTATATGCCCCTTTAATCAAATAGTCAATGTGTCTGAACATGTGAAAGCCCCAGGCCGTCCGGCTCGTCCAGAGGACTTGGAGCAACAGGATGGACGACCGGCATGTGTCTGAACATGTGAATATCTCAAGGTCGCATCGTGTTTGCAGGCATATAGTCTCTGGAAAACCTAACCGGAGGTAAAAATAACAGAAGGTGTTCAAGTCAGATTGTTAGTTTCACTTCAATCTAACATTAGAAGGAGGGAATGCAGAGTCCATTTCGAAAATAAGAGCTTGCAATTCAGTCTCTAGCTCAATTGGGAGAACGTCGGCAGGCCAGTAAGAAGCAGTGGCGGATCTTCGGGTGACGCAGTTGAAACAGAGTTTCACCCTGCGTCACCTAACCTTACCTGTTGAATGGGTTATTATTATTATTTGTCGAATTTTTCTGACTTGTTTGGCTATGTTTAGATATTATTTGCAACACTTGTGCCAGTAGCGCGATGTGTTTTGATAATGTTCATAGTCGAGAAAGCGGGAGAATCTCGCTACTGAATCTGCTTCACCCATGCGCGAAGTCACGAGCCGCCACTGGTAAGAAGATCCGTGATTCGAGTCCCAGTTGGGCCAGCAAGTTCTTTACAACCACCCTACTTTCTCCAGAATCTGATGCTGAATCAGTATCAGTTATCATCTAAGCTCTAAGCCAATCTTGAGAAATATATGTTTCAAGCAAAATGAAAGTTTTTGAACCGGAAATGGAAAAATAACCGAATTCATAATTCCAGAAATTAATATCCTTAGTGTTCCCAATCTTGTCTGGAATTTGATGCTTAATCCAAATCAGTCATTGCTTGAGCTTTATCTACAGAGGATTCTAAGAAAGATGTTTTAAGGGAAATATTTTTCGTAAAAACAGTAATATGGCGAATTTTTTGCTACCAACTATCAGCAAACTTTACCTTGCACTTTCGTATTTCCAGGTATTTATCACTATGTCTGATATCATCATTCGTTGTTGATCAGCAATTGATCTTTTTCGAGCCGCTCCATCACCGAATGACTTCATCCGGGTCGATAAGAAAGAGATTAATTTAATCATGCATTGAAGCGCTATAGATAAGAAACAAAAAACTCATTTTTAAATACGCTCTGCCCTCGAAAATATTCAGTCTATGAATGTATGAGAGGATTCAAACTATGTGCATTGAGATACTTTCCAATATTAGTCTTGCCAATTACGCATATAGTCTTTTGTGAAAAGTTTCATATTTGTTTGTGTGGCACAAGCTTTCTTTCATTTTATGAAACGCGGGATTTGACAGTGACTGTGTACAGTCAGATTCCATTCTCTGTTGATCTCGCCATCGCTTATCGTAGAAGAATTTTCTCATCAGTGGACTGACTGGTCGAAATAAAACAATAGTTTTAGTATTCTGTATCAGGAGAAAGAAAAAGCGTCTTCAAACCAGTTGAAATTTGATGAAGTTGGTAATTATTTGGAAATAGAACGCGGAAGTTGGGTAATGTTTCTAATAGCTTGAAATACAATTCAAGAAAGAGAAAGAAGAAATTTTATTCATTATTTTCAGGCGATTAAGTGTTGAGTCAAATTCGACCCAGTTTCCATAAAATTTGGAGTAATCATGAGCTCAACTTTTTCCGTTAAAACTTGTATCATAGGATCACAAGGTAAGAATAGAATTTTTTTGTTCACAATATTTTGATAAGTTGCGTTCAACTAAATCTTTTTGAATATATGTAGTTTATAGGGTATGTATTCTTACAGAAGGAAAGCTAAAGTTTTCGGAGGAACGTAAATATAAATATATGCATAAATGTTTTAAAGAAAAAACTCTAAAGGCCATCTGTCTTTTTTCAGAAAATATTCACTCTGAAATGCAAATATAATTTTTTAAACATATTCAACATCAATGTTATCTGACATTAGTTATAATGTTATGCCCATATTTGATGACTGAGGTTTTTTATAATGTTATTCATTACTTTTTATTTATGATGTTTTTCATTGTTTTTCATTTATGATGGTTTTTATTGTTTTTTATTCTAAATATGGTTATCTGTCTTTTTCTTGGAAATATTTATATGAAAGTGCCTGCATAATTTTTTAAACCAAATCATTGTTGCTTGACATCAATTAACTCTGTGCACATATCACGATGGAAAATTCAGATAGCATTCATTATGTTGTGCACATATTCGATAACTAAGTTATCTTTATAATGCTTTTCATTGATGTTTTACACTGTTTTCATTTATGATGTCTTTTTACTCTAAATAAGGCCATATGTCATTTTACAGAAAATATTCATGTTGAAATGTAAGCATAATTTTGTAAACATATTATACATCAATATTATCTGACATCAGTTAAAACTTTGTGCACATATTCGATAACTAAAGTTTCTTTATGATATTTTTCATTTGACTAACCTGGGTATAACTTTCGGAGAGTTATGTTTTAAAGAATTGTTGCTTCTGAGATGTTTCTGGCTATACCAATCCTTTGTTATTAGTTAATGACAATCATGTGTTATAAATTATAAGCATGGGTTAGGCTAGAGCAATAGTTTATTAGAAAACTGCATGTTATATTCTGGTGTTACAAAATAGCATTTTGCTTAACCAATGCAAAATTTCATGCCTCCAACAATGTTCTGGATGGCACAAAGAACATCTCTATCAAATTACTTTCATTTGAATGCATGAGAAAAACCACAGGGATCGTATATAGTTAGATGAGCCCCTCCCCCCTCCTCCTAAATTGTCCAAATTATGATCTTGGATTTCTAATGTTGGTCATGAACAGATCATCTTTTCCCATAAAATAGAATATCTTATTTCGTAGTTTTTCTGAAGTTTTACTGAAAATAAATCTGGAATAATTTCTATTTGCTTGTAATCGATAAGGGGAAAAACATTTAAAAATATTTGTTAAATATAATTATTTGTTTATTCCTTGCTGCCCATGATATGAGAGACAATATGAGGAATCTTGCCTATGAAAACTTTCCTTAAACACTTTTCAAAATTACTTGAAAAGTTTTTAAAATAGTAATAACAATTGACTATAGAAAAGGTTTCAGTATGAGTACAGACTCTTTAAATAACTATATTAAAATACAACAGCTCTTTTCATTATATCAAATGCTTTAGAGCAGTTTTCCAATCTGGGGTACGTGAAAGGATAGTTAAGAGTGTGATGAAATACTTCAGCAATAACGAACTTCAGCAAATTGATGGTTTTTTAATCCAAACTATATTTTGATATTTCGGATTGAAAATAAATTTTAAATTCAACTTATATGAAACCAAATCCATATTCTAAACATATAACCAAATACAAATGATTCAGTCATTTGTCACCTGTTCTGATTTCAATTATCTTACTTCCTACTTCCCGAAATTTTAGCAAATCTGGAAAAATATGTCTCATTGATGCTTTTTAAGCAGTCTTGCTACTTCGATAAGATTTGGCTACTTACAGTTCTCGACGAAGACTGCTTATTGCGCTCCAGAAACTAACGGGGCATTATTTTCAACATTTTCTGAGGCTATTTGTAATAATGTTTTTTTAGACAATTTGTTAGTTCTTTGTATATATATAAGGATTTTATTAATATTTAAAAAGTTTTACATCTTTTATTAGTATATGCTCTAAGAAATTTTAAAGTAAAGATGCAAAGTACAGTGCATATTTTATTTCAAAAAACTTATAAAATCCTTGTGTTGTTTTTAAAACTTGTAAAGTAAATTTTTTATTTATAGAAAATAAAATTTAGAAGAATTGTAACATTTATTGAATTGAAAAATTTGAAAGGGGGGGGGGGGGGTTTCAAATGAAAGGTATTGAGACAGCGAGTGCATTTGAAATATATGGACTAGCCAAACAGGGTCTTCAATTGAAAGAAATGGAAAAATAAAGAGGGCAATGCAAAAAGAAAAAATTATAATCAGGGGTACTATATCGACCTATTCGCAAATCTAGCCCTTCCCATAAGCAGGCTAAGCATTTGATGAGCGAATTTCTGCCCAAAGCGTGTCAGATTCGGAATTAGAATGAATAATTAAAGATATTCCTAAGCATTCACTAAACCAATTATTACCAACAGTCAGAATGGTACAAAATAATCCTCGATGATTTGCGGTAAAAGCTTCAAATTCCTTCAAACGTCTAACATTTTTCATTAAAGCCAATGTAGATCATTTCAAAAACGCTTGAATAAATCTTCTTTTTAAAATATATATTATTAATCTACAATGGGAAACTTAAATTTTCCCTTTTTCAATTAGGTTATGTTAGAAAATGTTTGTCTTTGCCATTTATTGCCATCTCGTATATTAAACCAGTTTTATTAAAACTTGTATATTTAATGATGATAATCTTATGTTTCAATTTGCATTTTATAGGGGTCGGGAAGACAAGCATAATTTTTCAGTTGAGTATGAGGCATTTCAAAACAAACGTTACACCAACTATTGGTGCATCCTTTTCTTGTAAAGTCATGTAAGTATGTTTTATATAAATTTAGTAAAACCACGCCAGGACACTAAATACTTCAAAACTATTTTTAGTACTTTTCATACAAAACACTTCAAGTTTTGGATTGTCGCGGTGATAATAATTTATTTTCATATAGAGTCCACTTTAAAGATTAGAGCTTGATATTCCGTCCGAGTAGCTCAACGGTAGAACGTCGGTTGAACAATACAAAGATCTGTGGTTTGATTCCCGGTTTCGCAGCAGCAAGGTTCTTTACAATGACTCCCGAAAAAATCCACTCTGTAGTTTAGTGCAAATATCTCGGAGGTCTAAAAGTGACCCTAGCACGGATAGCATGGATTCAGTGAACTCTGTATATTGAGCGCCGGTTTCAAAGCTAGAGGTCAACGACCACGCAGGCAGCTAACCTGAAGGATAAAAGTGGCATATATATATATATATATATAGAATGTCATATAACAGAATCTACCATAGTACAAAAACAGCCTTTTATGTATTACCTGTTGGCTGACTTCATGTCCAATCTTTCAATTTTTACTATTACATATATATATATATATATATATATATATATATAGGGTGTCCCAAAAACATTGATCTTGGCTTTTATTCCTTAAATATTGGTCTTAGACATATATAATAAATTACGAAGTTGCGTAAAAAAGGTACAGAATTTCATGAAATCGATAAAAATTTTCAGGAGATTAAATTTGAAGAAAGACAAAATTTAAATTTTTATACGTTCCCCTTACAAAAACATTTCCAATAAGTAAAATGTGCCTCATATACTAATAATTTGATGTACAAAATTTCAGCATTTTATCATAAAAAGTCCCAGATATATGTTTAAAGAAAGTTGGTGAGGGACTAATCACAAATTGAAATGTAAATGTTTACAGCAAGAGTGCAAATGACGCAACGCAGACATGCATCGTAGGCAAATAATATCTGCCTCTTATCTTTAATGGATCTTTGGCATGGATAGAAAACATTTTGAGCAAGCTTTGTAAACTTTGTGTAAAGTTATTATTTCTACACAGTGTAGATAGTTTTGTACCAATAAATAGCAAAATTATTATTTATTTATGTAATCATTGTTTTCTTTCGTAAGTTGTATATGACCCGTGAAACGCGATCTGTCGACATGATTTTTCCCCTCTGAGAACCCATGTCGATGCATCGAAAAGTTGTTTAAGTCAGCATTTTTGTCTTTTCATATCTCTGGGATTTTTTATGACAAAATGCTGAAATTTTGTACATCACCTTATTAGTGTATGGGCATATTGCACTCATTGGAAATGTTTTCGTACGGGAGCCGCATAAAAATTTAAATTATGTATTTCTTAAAATTTAATTCTCTTGAAAATTTTAATCGATTTCATAAAATTCTGTACATTTTTTTACGCAACCTTATAATTTATTATATATGTCTAAGAGCCGAGGTCAATTTTTTTGGGATATCCTGTATCCTTTATTTTCTCCTTTACTTAAATAGGAGTTCCTTTCGTGGTATACTTATTTTTATACGTATATATATATATATATATATATATATATATATATATATATATACGAGGTGCGTCCACAAAGTAAGTTTCCCACTCGTCCCACAGCTAGCAAACCTTATATTGCACGAAACGACTGCACGTACGTGATAGAGCAATGACGTAGCATGGCGCATGCACTAACGGTACTTCCCGCGTTCTCACAGTAGCATCGTTGAAACTATTGAAGATGGAGGCTCTTATTCCAGTTCCCGCCGACTGTGAAGTGCCGTCAGTGATAAAATTTTTGAATGCACAGAGCATAGTGCCGATCGAAATTTATCGTCAGCTGTGTCGGGTCTATGGGCCTAACGTCATGAGCAAGCAGAAGGTGCAGATAATTTTCAGCAGGTCGACAAAGTGTGCATGATGAGAAGCGCAGTGGGAGGCCATCCATCATTACAGACGACCTTGTGGGGGAACGCATTATGGAGCATCGTCACTTCACAATTACGGAACTCGGCAGTCATTTGCCGCTCCTTGTTGCACGCAATTGTCACGGAGCACCTGTTATTCAGGAAAATGTGAGCCAGGTGGGTGCCAAAGCAACTGACACCAGAACACAAAACAAAGTGCATGTGGTCAACATTGACATTTCTGCAGCTGTACCATGATGACGGCGACGAGTTTCTGGACCGGATCATCACAGGTGATGAAATATGGATTGCACACATTACCCCAGAAACAAAGCAGCAGTCAATGCATTGGCGTCACAGTGTATCTCCCTGTAGGACGAAATTCAAGCAGACGTTGTCGGCGCGGAAAGTGATGTGCACGGTGTTCTGGGACAGACAGGGCGTTCTTCACGTCGAATTCCTGACCAGAGGTGAAACTGTGAATGCTGAGAGTTACTGCGAAACACTGCAGAAATTGCGATGGGCCATTCAGAACAAGTGGCGCGGGATGCTTAGTGCCGGTATTGTCTTTCTGCACGCTAACGCTAGACCGCACACAGCTCGACGGACAGCAAGTCTCCTGCAAGAGTTCAACTGGGAGGTGTTTAATCATCCACCCTACAGCTCGGACCTCGCTCCCAGTGATTTCCATCTTTTCCTACACCTCAAGAAATTCCTGTCCAGTCAGCGTCAGCATTTTGAGAATAACAAAGAGGCGGAGATGGTTATGACACAGTGGTTCAAATACCAGGCGGCAAACTTCTACGACACAGGTATTCAAAAGTTGGTCCCACGGTATGACAAATGTCTCAATTCTGATGGCGAATATGTTGAAAAATAGCTGAACACTTGCTGTATCTGTTGCAATAAATATTTGCATGAAATTGTGTTTCTTTTCTGTAAACGACCCCAGGGAAACTTACTTTGTGGACGAGCCTCGTATATATATAAAATCAGAAAGTTAACTTAGAATTCAAAGTTGAAATTTGGGGTCAGCAAATGTAGAAGATGTGTTGTTGATGAAATTAGCGGAACATTCTTCAATATTCCTACACCTCTTAAAAGAAATATATATATATATATATAGAATTCAGAAATTGCATTTTTAAGAAGAGCATATGAAAGTTTATAAAAGCCTATAAACAATATTTAACGTGAAGAATTTGCGCATTTGCTGCAATTTCTCCCCACGTTAGTAAATATAAATTCAAAAGACTAAAATTAAAAAAGAATCAAGATGAAAAGTGTAAACATACGGGCGAGATGCAAAAAGAGGGCCAATGAGGGATTGTGACCTCATTTAAATCCCGGTTATCAGCCAGCTGCATGGTCTTCAGCATTGGCGGACCCATATCAGTATAAATTTGAATGTGTATCACATTTGAATAACGAGATTATTTATTTCCGTTATGTTGACGATTTGTTGGCGGCTACGACAGATTCAAATTACGTCTTCGTTTTCAGTGGATATCCTGAAAATTTGGAATTGATAAAAACACCAAATGAATATAACGGTAGTATTAACTTTTTAGACTTGAATATGGCATACAATAAAGAAGAACAAGAAAGATCAATCATGCTTAAAGCATTGATTATGAAACACTTTCCAACTTGAATGCAATTTTATTTAAACATCTCTAAAACGCAATACATTCCTCGGTAATATTTTAAAACTTATCAAAATACTACATTAATTCATTATATTTGAAAACTTAAACCTTCATCGAAAAAAATGAACTACATTCAAATGACGGCATTGAAATATAAATTGCCTGGTGTAGAATCTCTAAAATGTGATACATTCCTCGGTAATAATTTTAGAATTATCATAATACTACGATAATTTATTATATTTGAAAACTTCATCGAAAACAACTGAAATTCATCCAAATGATGTCATAGAAAAAATAACACGCCTGGCTCTCTCTATAAAAGCAACATTTCATTCATAAATAATTTCCCATTCATGTCATTCATCACAATACTACAATAATTTATTTTATTTAAAAATTAAGACCATGGAGCTACAAGTAATTAAACTCTATGCGTAAAACTTCATCGAAAAAAATCGTCCTTCTCTTTTTAAAATCAGTGAATATTTCATTCATATCATCTATACAGACTCCATGAACTAAATGATTTTGTGTTAAAGAAATACAGCACTTCTAATACAACTCATTCTACATATTTTGATGTTTACATTTTACATAGGTGAAAAATAGGCTTCGTTGTAGAAATAATCAAATTTGGATGAGCATTTAAACTCAAATATATTGTAATTGCTTTGTGTCAGTATGTAGATGCATAGAATTTAAGCAAAAATAAAGTAGTTTTAGGACGGATACAGCACTCAATATGAATTAAAAAGAACTTTAAAAATCACGATTTTGAGACAAGATGGATGCCATATATCATTTTGAAGTGGGTCACGTGATCTTTTCATATCATGGTCATGTGATCGCTTCATACAAGATGTGTTATTATTATTTTAATTTTTATTTAAAAAAACTACTGAATATATTTCGCTAAATTTTTTTTATATATTTTATGGAACAATTTGAATATTACCTAAAATTTTCGAAGCAATTTGTGAATTTTAAATCCGCTTAAAAAATTTTTGAAAAATTAGGTCCCATAGGGCTCAATGTATTTCATTTTTTCAACCCGGGTTCTATCCAAAACTAATTGGGTGATATTATTCATTTATATTCCCATAGGTCCTACAGACCGTCTGAACAACATACTAAAATTTCATTTTGATTAAGTCATTTTTACGGTAGTTATCGTGCTAACGGACAGACAGACAGACAGACAGAATGAGCAAAGTCATAAACACTTTTCAACTTTGTTGTAAAGTCTTTAAAAAACTAGAATTTGACATCTACGACAAACGTACCACATTCAAGTTTGAAATTAACAGCTTAATGCCTTGGGAATCAAATCTACACAAGAATATTTTTCGAAATATTATAGTTAATAGTATTAGGAGACATCAACGTTTTATTGGAAATGAAAATATACGAAAAATACGAGATAAGGCATTTATTGAACATGTCATGAAAAACGAATACCCAAGGAATTTCTTAAGAAGACATACAATACCTGTACAATACATGTAGATGTCGTGTTAATTCTCATCTAAACGAGATATTTAATATTATCTAATTGTATTAGAGTTAACTCTTTTGCATATGGCAACACGTTATTATAAAGAAGAACTGTATAACGAAGTATCTATCTAATATGGGTTCTTTTACCTTTGCATGTAGAGTGAAATAGAATGACATTGCTTGAGTGATTTTATCTAGATGGTTTAGACGTAGTGTTTATTGGCGTAGTTATTTTAATGTTAAGTGTTTTTATATTTATATTTATACGTAATTTATGGATTTTAAGGGTTTTCATATGGTATAGATTTTAACTATAAGTTTTATCTTTAAATTGGGATTTTAGAGTGTGAGAGAGAATATATTACTGGTGTTGTTTTAGTTTTTGTTTATATATTGAGTGTTTAGTGATATTTTTCGGGTCTTTCATGTTCGGTACTTGTTGTTGCATTGGGGTTTACTACGGATACGTGCAGGCCTCCGGGAGTGGTTGCCGTGACCATGCAGCTGGCTGATAACCGGGATTTAAATGAGGTCACAATCCCTCATTGGCCCTCTTTTTGCATCTTGCCCGTATGTTTATTCTTTTCATCTTGATTCTTTTTAATTTTAGTCTTTTGTATTTATATATATATATACACACACACACACACACACACACACACACACACACACACACACACACACACACACACACACACACATATATATATATATATATATATAATATATAAATATATATATATATACGAAGCAGGTTAAAAATTTTATTCTATTTAATACAGTTGCACAAGTTGCTGGAATATATTTTTGCAAGAATTCAAAATGATGAATTTTTAAGTTTAAGGATGCTGTCTTATTCCAAGCTCCAAGCCCAAATCACCATGCATAAATAATATACGCACGCGTAAGTATTTGTCTCTCAGAACGGTTGTCTGGCTTGAAACCCTTCATGTCGCATTGTATACGAGTATTATAGAGTATATTCCTAGAACTGCATAGCCCGGTTATAAATGCTTGCAAAACTGACGTGCATAATGTGTTATCAGAAAATTTTATCACGCCATGCTTTGACTCTTCTACATCTTCACATTTATTATGTTACGCGTTTTTATGACTGAATGCATTGACTCTTTTTCACAAAATTCTATAAAATGCTCCTCAGTGATTTGGGATCTGCATTACAAAAGCTGCCCTGTTTTCCTTTGAATTTTAAACGTATCAGTCTTAAAATTTATAGTGCAAAGTGCTAATACTTTTAACTATATTTAATATACGGATATACTAGCAGTATACCTGTCCTTTGTGCGGAATCTCTCTAAACGAAAAAACATATAGATGACTCTGCCGCTGCCGTTTGACAAATTTCAAGTTCTTCGAGTGCCTTTGTCTCGTACCGCAGAAATTATAGCATATAAAAAATTCAAATTTAGTTCATTTGTAGATAAATGATAGGAAAACACGTTGAAATAAACTGTATTTTGATTTAAACTTTAGTTTGGCTTGAAACAGCTCGCGAGGCGAGCTCAGGGAGTAGGAGGTGATGTCTCCCGCGACTCAGGCAGCTTTTGCAGGCGTTAGCGAAGCGTAGTTGGCAGAGGATGGAGCCCCTATAGCTATTCAATACATCCTATTAAAATATTTAGCTTAATTCTAGTAAAAAGAAGTATACGAATCTCTGTTCTCGCTATACAAAATTATCTTCATGAGCAGATTTGAAGAATAAAACATCCTGGTTTCATTTGCAAACAGATTTACAAAATATATGAAATTGGATCAATATACGAGTATGTCAAAATGAAAGCGATAAAATATATTAGAAGGTATACCCGTACTATTTTTATTCTAGTTTAACAATTGGTTAAACATTATATATGAGTTTGAAAAAAGTTTGCCAAAATAAAATAGATAAAGAAAGAAATTGAGAATATCAATAATTGCCGTAGGAAAAATGCAATACCGGTCCATTACAACGTTTATATTTATTTCCATTTCCTTATTATTTAATTAGGAAAATATAATAAAAATCGTCTACCGCATGAACATATTTGATATAATTGCATTTCTAAGCAATATGTTTTTTCAAATAAATTTGCTGGAATTGCTATCCTATGCATATTGCTATTTCTATGGAAAGTTTAATTGTGCGTTTTCATTAGTATCTCGAGAACCCCTGGTGCTGAAACTTTGAAATTTAGAACACATTTTAAGTGGGACCATTCCAAAGATACCTCCAAAATTTAATAAAATTTGGTGAAATCGTTCTCCCGTGATGATGAGACAAACAAACAAACAGATAGATGGATTTTCACTTTTATTTATATAGAGTTGCTGCAGTGCAAGCCGCTTTTATATTTTCTACAGCAATACAGTTTTTACAGCAAACATCTTATTAGCAATTAGTGTATGAAGCAAATAAAATATAACAAAGAAACACCCCTGCTACGCAGACGCACAAATCGCAAAGCACCAAACGTGGGTTGAAAAGCTGAGAGGACCAGGAGAAAAAAAATTCTCTCTTTTTTTTCAATTTTAAATATTCTTTCATCTCATTTAACTCTTGTAGTAATTTTTTATTAAGGAGAAATATTAATTTTTTATACAAATGAAATTGCGCATAAAATATTTCATGTCCCATTTGGGATTTTGTAATGGATGTCTGAATATATTTGCGTTTTTCAGAATATTTTAAATTTGGGATTATACGAAGATTTGACAATCGTATTTTGTCATATTTATATATTTTGCTTAACCTAGAGCATCAATTTTCCACTCTCCGTCAGAAAAATAAAGTATATATTTATTTTATTTAAATGACTGCTGAATTATTCGTATGATGTATTTGAATAGTTTATCTTCTTTTTCGACCCAGACCGTCCGACCTACCTTAAGGTGTAAGGTATCTGTTTAGACGGCCGGGAAGTGACACCCATTTTAGACCAGAATTTTTTAAGAGACCAAAAATTCAAAAACAAGAGTTTGTTTACATTTTGTAAACATTATTTCAAATCTCCCTTAAAGATATTAGTAATATACCGAATTTAACAGAAGAAAAATTAATTAAATTTTTAAAAGACCCAAACAAACAAGGAGAAGACAAATAGTTGTTCCACAATAATTCCTGGGAAAACACAGCTGATTCTTATGAAAATTGGAGATATCGTATGTATTATAACTTACAGATTAGGTTCTATTGCGGAAGCTGTACAAAAAAGAAAAAAAAATAATAATGAATAAATGAAAAAATAAATAAATAATAAAAAAAAGATAAATAAATAGTGAGCATTTATCTACGAAAACTTTTCCGATACGCCTCTAGATTTTATGAAAGTTTATAATGTAGTGTATTTTCGTTGCTCAGTGTTATTTTATGTGCTGGATTTGAGTAGTTTTATGTAGTTATATGGTGCATTTTCAAGTCGTGTATTTTAGTAATTTAGTGTAGTTTTATGTGGCATATTTCAGTAATACATAATACTTATTTATATATTTTGAAGTAATAAAATTCGCTAAATGTCATTTATTTCTAATAACATTATTTATATATAAATTATGCATTATTTAAATATATATTATATTTAATGTAATTAATTATATTAATTATTAGAATATAATATATATTTAAATATTACATTAATTATTTAAATATATATTGTAAATAATTAAATATATTTACATTTTTTTATGCGTATTGTTATTGCACAATGTAAATCATATACTATATTGTACACCAGTGCTAAAGATAACAGTAAACTCAATTTTTAGTAATTAAGCACAAATTTTGATAGAATATTTTTTTTTCTTGCGGTTAATGTGTATCCTCAAAAAAAGTTAAACTACGAAAATTTCGAAAATTATTTACTATAAAGATTTACGTCTCGCCCCCCTTTCCTCCCTTACGATTGTCAAACTGTCTGATACATGCGGCCGTTTTATTCAACCCAAAATTCAAGTGCGGTCAGTCAGTGCAAAAAGGTTGCCCACCCCTGGTGTAATGTATTTTAAGACTCGTATTTTAGTAGTTTAGTATGGTTTTATATGATTTATTTATATATTTTAAGCGATAAAATTCGACAAATATCACTTATTTTGCGAGATATTATTTAAATATCAATGATATTACTTAAATGTCAATAAAAATATTTTAGATGAACAAATTTAAATCTCCCACACTTCATGATCTACACAAATACTAGTACGGCAGACTCTGCTATTTGTTCTGCTGCAATTAAAGATCAATCGCAAATGCTTTAAATGGTCATCATCATGGAAGGGAATATTGGATTTTTCGCAAACAATGCAATTCTTAGCCGAAATTTCGAGAAATACTTACAACTTTGAGGAGATAAAAAATGATATTATTTAAATCTCAATGATATTATTTAAATGTCAAGAAAAATATTTTTATATGACAAATTTAAATCTCCCACACTTCATGATCCATACAAATACTAGTACGGCATACTCTGCTGTTTGTTCTGCTGCAATTAAAGATCAATAGCAAATGCTTTAAATGGTCATCATCATGGAAAGGAATATTGTTCTCTTCAAAAATAATGTAATTCCTCGCCGAAACTTCGAGAAATACTTACAACATCGAGGAGATAAACATCTCAGAATGATATTATTTATATATAAATGATATTACTTAAATGTCAAGAAAAATATTTTTAGATGAACAAATTTAAATCTCCCACACTTCATGATCCATACAAATACTTAGTATGATATACTCTCTATTTGTTCTGCTGTAATTAAAAATCAATTGCAAATGATTTAAATGGTCATCATCATAGAAAGGAATATTGTTCTCTTCACAAACAATGTAATTCCTCGCCGAAACTTCGAGAAATACTTACAACATCGAGGAGATAAACATTTCAGTTTCACGAATTCAGAATTTATGAAATCCGTTGTGATCTACTAAAGCGCGCCTCACAAAGCGTGACGGAGAGAAACGAAAGTAAGATATCGCTCGAAGTTCCCTTTGTCTGCTGTTTCTTTGATAGCCACCTCCGGATCGTATTTCTGTGAAATGAATAAAAAATATTGGCAGAGGAGGCTGTTTGATATCCAGACTTTTGTGCTTTTTCTTCTGGAATTTATTATTTTTTCATGACAGGAAATATGTGTGTATAGAGTTTGAGTCATGAAAAACCACGATTTTCTTTAATTGCATGAGAATGCCTTGGACACACGTTTTTGAAGAGTGTTCAAAAGAATAAAAAATCAACGGTTAGGCGTAGGGGTAAAGTGAAATATGAAATAGAATCAACAATGTAGATATGTTAGTTGCACCCACCGGAACGGACTCTTTCATAAAAATGCGAAATTTAATTTTTATGCAGCCCCAATAAAACAAAAATGCCTAGTAAAAAGTTCGTTGCACTTAATTAGCTTGAAAAAATTTACTCTATACCTTTCAATGAAAAATTAGCCGATATATCGATAATTAAAATTCCTGACTTATTCCATTTTACCGGAACTGCAAGTGTGAATAGTTAACTTTTTTTAAAAGTAATTGGGGGGGAGGGGGTTCTCTACAAATCTCTTTAAAACAGGAAAACCGCCAATTGAAGTTTGCTACCATTTCATTTTGAATAATTTATTTGTTACTGGTCTCTTCAAATGGAACGAAATTTACATAATAACAATAATTGGAATATTTTAGCTAATATTTCATCAACAGATATCGGGTGAATTTATTTTGTTCTAAAATGGCGTGGTGAAAATTTTACTAATTGGCAGTTTTTGACAGTTACCGTACAGTGATATTTTCTTCTGAGTTGAAAACAATTACAAATTCAAAATAGACGAATAAACATTGATAACATGTTGTTATAAATAAACACTTTTTTGAGAAAATAATTTATGTGTAACTTTGAAAATTTATCAGGACATGTTTGAATATATATAAGGTACATTCCGGAAAAAATCATCTTATGTTTTCCGATTTTAGTAAAAAAGGCAGTAATAAGTCCCGGTAAAATAAAAAAGAATGTTGAAGTGGCACCGAAGCCCCTTAAATGCACTAAATCGTATTATTTGTGTTACAATACTTAAAGCTATACACAAACATGCTAGGGGCGCGGTAGCCCATTGGTTAGCGCGCTGGAGTTGCACTCGGAAGGCCCGGTTTCGATTCCAGCCACTGCTAAAACTGCCGCCGTGTTCACTCGGAGTACGATCACGTTAAACATGTGGGTCCGAAAGTCCTTCCGAGTGGTTGGTGGTAGGGGAAGGAGGGTACGGTCCCTGTGGATGCCTCCCCCACTGGGTTCCGGTCTAAATTGGGGGGCACTTCCCGACCGTCCAAACAGTTACCTTACACCTTTCTGGTAGGTCGGACGGTCTGGGTCTCAACAACAACAACACAAACATGCTATTTACATATTACCATCCGCCTATCTCAAGACGTATTGCAATACGTTTTTTTTTGCCATATTTGTAGATTTGATTACCTATTTTGTATATATAAAGGCAAAATATTACGTAAAATGATAGTGTCATTACCCACGTTATTACCACCAGTATGCTTGATTTTCAATCTGGTAAAAGAAATCTGATTTGAGCAATACATAACTTTCTCTACAGACAAAAATTCATTTCTTTTTCACCTTTGATGGATTAAAAAATGAAACGGATAATTTGGCGCATAATGCTTCATTAAAATTATACTCAATTTACAGTTTTAAAGCATTTTGATTCACTTTGAAACTTATTTCCTTCTGAAGCGTCTCTAGCTCGAAAAAATTACAAATTAAAAATTAAATAATTTTCGAGAAAGGTTTATACTAAATAAATGGAGTTCATCTTATTCTTTTCATAGTAAAAAATTAAGTATTAAACAAGCATTTAATCAATACATTTAAATACATTAAATTTTTGTTTCAGATTTTGAATTGCGCTGAAATTGGATTTTTTCTTGTTCGAGAGGGTCCAAAAGATCCGTCGAAAAACTTTCTAATTTTTGACACAGTTTCAATGTTTTTCCTATGCATTACCATGCATTGTAGGGAAAGTAAAATGTGTACACAACTCTCCACTAAAGGAGACTTTCTCTAATCCTAAGGTGATTTTACTCTAAATTTCTTACTGAAATACAAACAACCCGAACGTCTAATGTTCAGAGAATTGTACAGACACAAAGGTAAATAACACTTTTATTCAATTAAACTACATGGTTTCATTCCTGTATATCTAAATTTAAACGTACTACTTGTACATCGGAAAATATGCGTAAATAATAGAGAAATACAGTCACATACCTGTGGTAATACTACTCACAGCATTTCGTACTCGATCAACCCAAGGAAAATCCAATATCAAAACAATATATTACCTTCAGACCAATTGTCTAGAACACAGGCGAATTGATTACGATATTGTCAAACAAAACAATCATCGATGATCTAGCCGATGGGAATCTACCAAAGAACTCGTCAATACAGCGGCGATACAACTATGCAGTTGGGACTCACTTCAAGTACGTTTTCTCGAAAATTTTGATTCCATCCCAAATAGAATCCGCACGCTTGCCAAGCTGGTGTTGAAGATTGGTCACTCACCTGACGATCTGATAGGTTGTTAGTTTACATTAAAATCATAACTTAATGCAAATAAGGGAAATAATAATAAATAGATTATTATGACCTCACAAAAAAAAAAAAAAAAACATTCTCATATTGTCACCTATTCCTCTATTGTACACAATTTCCTCTCTATATTAAAAAAAAAAAAGATTTGGTGCAGCCTCTGACCAAATCCTTTTAAAATAGAGAGATTTTTTGCCAAGGATAGCGTCGGACCAAATGATTTGCAATTTGGTATGATGATCCGACTCGCTAAGTGAGTCACGAGGGTTGGTGAGCTTTAGCGAGCACGGAGCGGAGCCCCTAGTATATGTAAATAATAACAATGGATGATTTGACGAATCAATTCTGAAGAACATTTCTCCTTCAGTCAAAGCCCAATATATCAAAGGGAAAACGAGCCACGATAGTCACGAGGGTTGATGAGCTTTAGCGAGCACGGAGCGGAGCCCCTAGTATATGTAAATAATAACAATGGATGATTTGACGAATCAATTCTGAAGAACATTTCTCCTTCAGTCAAAGCCCAATATATCAAAGGGAAAACGAGCCACGATAGTCACGAGGGTTGATGAGCTTTAGCGAGCACGGAGCGGAGCCCCTAGTATATGTAAATAATAACAATGGATGATTTGACGAATCAATTCTGAAGAACATTTCTCCTTCAGTCAAAGCCCAATATATCAAAGGGAAAACGAGCCACGATAGTCACGAGGGTTGATGAGCTTTAGCGAGCACGGAGCGGAGCCCCTAGTATATGTAAATAATAACAATGGATGATTTGACGAATCAATTCTGAAGAACATTTCTCCTTCAGTCAAAGCCCAATATATCAAAGGGAAAACGAGCCACGATAGTCACGAGGGTTGATGAGCTTTAGCGAGCACGGAGCGGAGCCCCTAGTATATGTAAATAATAACAATGGATGATTTGACGAATCAATTCTGAAGAACATTTCTCCTTCAGTCAAAGCCCAATATATCAAAGGGAAAACGAGCCACGATAGTCACGAGGGTTGATGAGCTTTAGCGAGCACGGAGCGGAGCCCCTAGTATATGTAAATAATAACAATGGATGATTTGACGAATCAATTCTGAAGAACATTTCTCCTTCAGTCAAAGCCCAATATATCAAAGGGAAAACGAGCCACGATAGTCACGAGGGTTGATGAGCTTTAGCGAGCACGGAGCGGAGCCCCTAGTATATGTAAATAATAACAATGGATGATTTGACGAATAAATTCTGAAGAACATTTCTCCTTCAGTCAAAGCCCAATATATCAAAGGGAAAACGAGCCACGATAGTCACGAGGGTTGATGAGCTTTAGCGAGCACGGAGCGGAGCCCCTAGTATATGTAAATAATAACAATGGATGATTTGACGAATCAATTCTGAAGAACATTTCTCCTTCAGTCAAAGCCCAATATATCAAAGGGAAAACGAGCCACGATAGTCACGAGGGTTGATGAGCTTTAGCGAGCACGGAGCGGAGCCCCTAGTATATGTAAATAATAACAATGGATGATTTGACGAATCAATTCTGAAGAACATTTCTCCTTCAGTCAAAGCCCAATATATCAAAGGGAAAACGAGCCACGATAGTCACGAGGGTTGATGAGCTTTAGCGAGCACGGAGCGGAGCCCCTAGTATATGTAAATAATAACAATGGATGATTTGACGAATCAATTCTGAAGAGCATTTCTCCTTCAGTCAAAGCCCAATATATCAAAGGGAAAACGAGCCACGATAGTCATTAACGAAAAATTTTCAGGCAATAAGACTTAGTCCAGGGAATATTTTGATGTAAGCTTTATTACCCTACACATAAGTTCGGAATAACGAGAATTTAAAATCCGTTTGTCTGCCTATTTATCATAATCGTTTTTAACTCGATGGAATTACATACTTTTCTCCCTGGATTATTAAACGTCACAAGGAACAGGCCCAAGGCTAAAATTATCTCCGATTGTGTTCATCCGATTGTCATTCATCAATAAATATGAAAATTCCAAAATGCACTTCTAAGCTAAATATCTCTAAAAATATAAGGTGCCTAATTCTATATTATTTTTGCGCAATTACGTTACTTAAATTATCATTATTCTTTGCACAAAGTATTTTTACTTATTAAGCAGTAAATACGTAATTTTATGTGTATTTTAAACAATAAATGCTTAAAATACACATGCATATATACTTCAATTTGAAAATATTGTTTGTAATATTTACTCTCCTTATATACAGTTGTCTTCTGCTTATTTATACTGATTAATTTTATTTTTATATTTTTTATACATTTAGAGATGTTGACTCATATACAATACGGTTTCAGATATGGGATACAGCAGGCCAAGAAACATATAAATCAATGGTAAGAATCTTTTAAAAATTTTAAACGCCTGAGATTGATGTAATGAAATGATGCCTGTTAATGCTACATGCAATTGTTTTCCTTCTGTTCTTAACTATAAAGTTATATTTAATTCTTTTATTAAAATAAAACAGTTATCGCTATATGTAATAATTAAAAAAATTAATTACTATCCAGGGATTATGACTAGGGAAGTAATTACTTAGTGGCGTGATTTTCCGTGATTTTTTCCTCGAATTTTAGGCAGTTTTCTGAAATTTCGAGAATGTTAAATATATATTTGAGAATTTCAGATTTTCCCCTATTATTCCCTGCTTTCTATTACAATTTTTTGATTTTTGTTTCGTGGCGCAAATTTCCGCACATGGAGTGGGTTTTCATAAATTTCGTTAATATTAAATATATTAAATCCTTGGACCTTTTAGATGACAAAGAAGTTTGCTTTTTCGTTCATATTGGTAGTGTAAAAGAATTTCGTGTCAGCATAGATTTTGTAGCTTTTTGGAATATGAGAAAAAAAAATTGTTTTCCTACCTGCACAAACTCGTCGCCCCTTGTCTGTCAATACCCACAAACGATGTGGATGCCAGACGGTCCTTTTCTAAATTTTAAAATCTGACGTGGGCAGCACATGACTTGCCCTATATAAGGTAAGTACTCTATACTTCTTTCACAGAGAAAAATTGATGTATAAGATCCATGGTATAATGTTTTTAACGTCGAACACATTTGGCTCTTTTCCGGAAGTCAACATATAAAACAATTTTGAAGAACCTAATTAATTTATATTTCACGAGACTCTGAATTAGCAGTTATCAATACTGATAGCATTTAAGTAATATAGTCCATATATTAAAACATTTTAATAAATAATTCATCAATTTGGAATCATTTTCGTTAATTTATCATCATTTTTGCAATTTTGGCGATATATTCGTCAATTTGGGGCGACATACCGCCAATTTGGTTTTATTTTGCTACATTACCGCCAAGTTGGTTATGTTCCGCTATATTAGTCGCCAAGTTCTCCAAACTGATCGCCAAACGTTACAGACAAACAAAAAGAAGATCATTTGTTACATACTCGTCAAAAGTGAAATTGCAACACCATAAAGGAATGCACGGAGCCATATGCAAGTCATAGTACCGCTAGAATAGAGGGTCATATGCAAATGATTAAAAGAACTAATATATGCAAAATAAATCTGCTTATTCAGTAAAGAATGTGACCCCCCATGGGCTGCTAGCTATACAGGCCGCTAACCGGCGAGACATACTATCGATGAGGCTATTAATGGTTGCCTGAGGTAATCCATTCCAAACAGCATCCACTGAGACAGACAGTTCATCTGCGGTATGTACTCTGTGCACCTGACGTCCGATGAGGGCCCACACGTGTTCAATGGTAGAGCAATCCAGCGAAGCTGCCGTTTAGGAAAGTGTGTGAATTACGTTTCAGGCTGTTGAGAGTTCGCCGTGCGGTGTGGCATTGTCTTGATGGAACACCGCGCCGGGAACGGCCTGCACCAGTAGCCGAACTTGTGTGACCAACTAGTGTGACGTATTTGTGCATCCCAACTTGTGTGATGTACCGGTCCGCTGTCAGATTACCTGCAATGTACACCACAGCTGTCCTTTGATCGAATATCATACTGCCCCAAACCATGATGCCCTTTTGTGGGGCTGGCGTGACGGTCGGTGATATGGGCTGGCAAGTGGTGTTTCTCGGGGAGTCGCCGACAGCTGTCATTCCTCCATAGGAAGAAGCGAGATTCATCCATAAACAATACCCAATTCTATTCATTGGTCCAGTTGCGATGACGACGACACCACGTCAAACGAGCATCCCTGTGTCGAGCGCTTAATGGCACCCCAGTGGCTGGCCGCCGCGTGAGCAGCTGTACTGCATGCAACCTGTTGCGAATGGTTTGCATGCAGGTGCAACCGTGGATGGTGGTAGGCTGCTTCGGGTGTCACTTGCGGTTGCAAACGGATCTCGTCGAGTCATTCGGCGGATCTACTGGTCTGTACGCTCTATCGTGCGCCTTTTAGATCCATTCCCGCATCGGCGTGTTCTTTGATGTTCCTGCGTCCATCGTGTCACACATCGCTGGATGTTACTCATGCCGTGCTCAACATGCGTGGCATCGACAAACCCAGGTCACTCAGCTCTAGGATACGATCTCGTTCCCTAACCGTTAACTGCTGGTATATAGGTCGCTGACATCTTCGAGGCATCGCTTTTTCACTTTTTCAAAAGTTCGGCTGCAGCAAATCGTAGCATTTACGGGACGAGCCGTCTGCTGGTCTTTATCACCAGAAACTGGGTGTTGCGTGACCCTATACATTCAAAGCTTAATCATTTGCATATGACTCTCTCTTTTACCGGTACTGTGATTTGCATATGGCTGCGTTCATTCCTTCATGGTGTTGAAATTTCACTTTTTGACGAGTGTATATAAATGACTATTAGCGAATTATTAGGTGTTAAAATACAAAACCATTACACATCTTTTCTCACTGTGGATGCCTCCCCCACTGGGTTCCGGTCTAAATTGGGTGGCACTTCCCGGCCGTCCATACAGTTACCTTACACCTTTCAGGTAGGTCGGACGGTCTGGGTCTCAACAACAACAACATCTTTTCTCACATAGGGCCAACGGCCGTACCGTGCTGAAAACACCGGTTCTCGTTAGATCACCGAAGTCAAGCAGCATCGGGCGCGGTTAGTACTTGGTGGGTGACCACCTCGGAACACCGCGTGCTGTTGGCCATCTCGGGTGCGGTATCCCCGTGGTTTGCGCGCTAGATTTGCACGCTACCACAAATGCCGCCGTGTTCATGCGGAGTACGATCACGTTAAACATGTGGGTCCGTAAGTCCTTCCGAGAGGTTGGTGGTAGGGGAAGGAGGGTACGGTCCCTGTGGATGCCTCCCCCACTGGGTTCCGGTCTAAATTGGGTGGCACTTCCCGGCCGTCCATACAGTTACCTTACACCTTTCTGGTAGGTCAAACGGTCTGGGTCTCAACAACAACAACAACATCTTCTCTCACGAATGGAACGAACTAGATCGACGAGAATGATATTAATATATTTATCGAATAATATTACATATGGAAGGAGAACATATTTCAGAATAGTTCATATTTTTTTTAATTTTATGTGATTAATGGTACATTTTATGTGATTAAATGGTCATGTAAATCTCGATGTTTTCACAAAATTTCGCGATCTATCCCGCTACCGCCCCAAGAATATTTCCTTTTTCAGGGATAAAATTATTGCCTTAATTATCACTGATCTTTTAAACACTTAATTATACACTGAGAGATCAAATATCATCCCAACAGGCCATTTTATTCAAAGTGGGTGTCGTTAGATCGCTGAATCAGTACAAGAAGGTACAGCTGAAAGTAAAGACTAAAAAGTGCATTTCTCTTCACTGTTGCACTTGTCAATTCCTCAAGGAAAACATTTATTAACGTCACAGTTATTACAGTTTTGGACAACCAAACAAAATTCGGGTTTGAACTTCAAAGCGTGCGGTTGTAAATGACCACTAGATGTTCGAGCTAAGAAGACATATTCAGCTCGACAGGGAGGGGTTAAAATTTCATAACATATGGACATTTACATAGTCATATTTCATTCCTTAGAAACAAGTATAATCAGTTGGGAAAAATCTAGTCGTGTTTTTGAATATGCACATTATAACGTGTACAAAATACTTAATTTTTTCTTTTTTTTCCAGCTCCCTATGTATTACCGAAAAACAAATTTAGCAATGGTTGTGTATGACATCACATGTGTTGAAAGCTTCAATAGCATTCCAAGTTGGATAGACGGTAAATTGTGTTTTGAAATTTGCATTTTAAACATTTGCATTTAAAGGATTTATGATTGCAATCTATATTTTATATTCTGTTCAAACACAAAATAATAAATAACAAGGATAGTAATAATAAAATAATAATAATGATAATGATGGTAATAAAAATAATATACTTAATATTGATACATTAGCTATTATAAATTTCTTGTGATTCATTATAATATAAATTTTATTACATATGATAAGACTTCTTAATTCAATACTTTTTTTTCAATGGTATTAATATTAATACCACTGAAATGAAGTATTGAAAATAATTATAGTAATAATTTATTCATTCAGAAATTTTTATGTAATGATTTCTGTAATTCCATGGTAAAAGTCTGGAAGTTAGTCTTCTGGAGTTAAATTGTCGATGCATTTTCTGATTTCGGAGACTACTATTTACAGTAATAAAACTAGTTTGCGAAATATAACTTTTGTGCATTTGATACAACTATTCTAACATAAAATAACTTAAAAGTAAATAGAGATAATCATGTTATAGATAAAAAATCGTTGATGTGTTCTGAAAAAATTAAAAATATATTTTGCCAATTGTGTCGCCAAATTCATTAAATGTGTCGCCAAGCGTGACAGGAAGTCCCGTTTGGCTGCACAATCGAGCTGAACGGATACATACGACTATGTATTACTGAAAAACAAATTTAGCAATGGTTGTGTATGGCATCAGATGTGTTAAAAGCTTTAGTAGCATTCCAAGTAAAATAGACGTTAAATTATGATTAAAATCGATATTGACTTTTCTTATATATATATAGATATATATTTTAATGGTTATTTGTTAAATCTATAAATTTGCATATTGTAGAACTTGAAAAGTACGCAGAAAGAGATTGTATCATTTGCATCATTGGAAATAAAAGTGATCTGGAAAGTAAAAGGAGAGTCGACAGAACACGAGCTGCCCATTTTGCAAAATCCATTGGAGCACTTTATTTTGAAACATCTGCAAAAACTAGTGATGGTATGTTATAGTTATGTGATAAAATGATGAATTATAAAATTGTAAATTCACAAATTTAATTGGCAATTTATTAAATATATTAAAATAGTCATTAAGGAATAGTATGAAGCATGGAGAACTGTTAGAGAATATAATGCATCATTAAATTCTGGCAACTTATTGGTTTACATAAAATAATTTGAAATATATGCGTAACAATTAATTCCAAATATTTTATTAATTTAACTCCTTTATTTTGCAAATTAACATGTATAAAAATAGCCGTTTTATTTTTGATTGATGAAAATATGTTGTTTTATTTAACCAGATGTTACCATTATTTCAATTTTAACCAGATTTAAATATGAAATTTTATTGCATATTAATTTATAAATATATACAATATGTAAATTCATTTATTTTCAATCAAATTTTATTCATATATTTACTAGTTCATTTTTAATAAAACTCTTAAAAAGAAGAAAATTTAATTATTCAGCCTTGTTAATTTAATGTCATAAAATTAAATACTTTATATCGCAAAACGCTTTCTCAAATTACATGGAGTGTAAGTGGATTTATTTTGCACTTTAAACTTTAACATCATTTTCTTTACATAAAAAGAGAAAATATGAAAATAAATTTTGGAATTAATCTCTCTATATTAAAAAAAGTAGTCGCCGCCACCGCTGTTCGACAAATTTCTCGTTTCTCGAGATTCTTTACTTCGTACCGTAAAACTATCGCATATAAAAATATGAAATTTGGTACACCTGTTGAAAAAAATTTGGGGAATGCGCTAAAATAAACCGTTTTTTAATACTTTACAACATAGTTGAAAAGTGTTTATGATTTTGTTCATTCTGTCTGTTTGTCTGTCCGTTAGCACGATAACTGCTGTAAAAATGACTTACAATCAAAATGCAAGATGAAGTTTTAGTATGTTGGTCAGACGGTCTGTGGGACCTATGGGAATATAAATGAATAATATCACCCAATTAGTTTCGGATTGAACCCGGGTTGAAAAAATGAATTAAATTGAACCCTGTGGGACTTAATTTTTCAAACATTCTTATGCAAATTTAAAATTCACAAATTGCTTCGAAAGTTTTAGGAAATATTCAAATTATCCTATAAAATATATAAAAAAAAATTCAGCCAAATATATTCGGTAGTTTTTTAAATAAAAATTAAAATAATAATGACACCCTTTATATGAAGAGAATACGTGACCCACTTCAAAATAAAATATGACATCCATCTTGTGTCAAAATCGTGATTTTTAAAGTCTTTTTTAAATTCATATTTAGTGTTGCATCCGTTCTAAAACCGCTTTATTTTCGCTTAAATTCTGTGCATCTACATACTGCAACAACTCAATTACAATATATTTGAGTTTAAATGATCATCAAACTTTGATTATTTCTACAACGAAGCTTAATTTTCACTTATGGAGAATGTAAACACCAAATGATGTCGAATGAGTTGTATAAGAATTGCTGCATTTCTTTAACGCAAAATTATTTAGCTCATGGAGCCTACAATATAGCTGATATAAATGAAACATTCATTGAATTCACAGAGAAGAAGACGATTTTTTGGAGGAAGTTTTAAGAATAGAGTTAAATTACTTCTACTACCATGATTTAAGTTTTTAAATAAAATAATTATTGTAGTATTGTGATGAATTAAAGAAACGGAAAATAGTTCATGAATGAAATGCTGATTTCATATAGAGAGCCAGGCGATTTATATTTCGATGACGTCATTTGAATAAAGTTCATTTGTTTTCACTGAAGTTTTCAAATATAATAAAGATAACATTTTAGATATGTTTAAACCAGGCAATTTATATTTCAAAGTCATCATTTGAATGAAGTTCATTTTATTCGTTGAAGTTTTAAGTTTTCAAATATAATAAATTAATGTAGTATTGTGATAATTTAAAAAATATTACCGAGGAATATATCGCATTTTAGAGATGTTTAAATAAAATTGCATTGAAGTTGGAAAGTGTTTCATAATCAATGCTATATGCATGATTGATCTTTCTTGTTAATTTATATTTAGTGTTGTATCCGTCCTAAAACCGCTTTATTTCTGCTTAAATTCTGTGCATCTACATATCTACATTCTGAAACAACGCAATTACAATATATTTGAGTTTAAATGATCATCAAACTTTGATTATTTCTACAAAGAAGCCTAATTTTCAGTTATGGAGAATGTAAACACCAAGAGATGTAGGATGAGTTGTATAAGAATTGCTGCATTTCTTTAACGCAAAATTTTTTAGCTCTAGAGTCTGCAACATACTTGATATGAATGAAATTTTGATTGATTTAACATAGAGAAACAGAAGATTTTTTCGATGAAGTTTTAAGCATAGAGTTAAATTACTTGTACCTCTATGGTTTTAAGTTTTTAAATAAAATAAATTATTGCAGTATTATGATAACTAGCTTGCGGATACTTTACTAGCCTGCGGATACTTTACTGATTTCGGATAATTTTAAAAATAATTATAAAAACATTCCTGATTATGTTTTGGATAACTTGAAATTACCTTTTAAAATCTAGTTTGGGATAATTTTGCTTGGGATATTTAGAGAATATTCTATGAGTGTAATCTGTTAAACGCCTTAAAATGACAGCTTGGGGAAAAATAATCACACTCTAGGGCAAAATTAAGACAAGAATGCAAAACGAATGTTTTGATAATATCTTAGATTTTCTAATGATATTTGCTTGACAAGTAATCTTCGAACCCTGCCCGGTGGTTCCGTTGACCGTGTCCCTTTAGTTGAGGTCTCACTGGAATGGAGATTAGAACACAAGAACCTCCCTTCATTGGCATAAACCCCCAGCTTAATGTGGGTGGATAATCTCTTCTAACCTGTCTAGAAATCTTATTAAAAATACGTTGCATTTTTTTCTTTTCAATAACAATATGTAAATTATGAAGCTTAAAAACAAGGTGGGAAGGGATAGCCCTGTGATTAAGGTAAGAGGATTGTACTCGGAGCTCTCGAGTTCGATCCTAGACGCCACCTAAAACTATCCCTGTGTATACGCGGAGTAAAGGAATAAGGACACGATAAATCCATAGGTTCGAAAGTCCTTCTGAAGGGTGTTAGATTAGAGAAGGAGAGTACGGTCTATATGGCTGGTACACTCACTGGAGCCCGGTCTAAATGGGGTGACTAAAGGGCGTAATGTGGCCCGCCCCCTGTGAAGGCAATGTGCTCTATCAACAAGATGGATCATGCTTTGGTCGCTTCTATAGGAAAATGACTTATCAAGTGCCAGGCCTAGAAAAAAGTATTTAAAAAAATCATATTGCATTTCAGTATAACTAATGATGAAATAAGTCTCTTTTGAATTTTTTTTAATTTGTGGTGTGGGGTTTACAGCTTTCTAGGACTTTTTTGAAGAAACCTGGCATAAGGATATAAGAAGACCACAATTGTTTCGAGTGCGTTTTGAGCCCTATTCCTCAGCTCAAAAACATTGGACCTCTTCGCAGTCCTTTCTTAGCGGTTGTTGAGGAAGAGATCTTAAAACGTCCTCTAAATAACTGTACTCAACGTATTTGCTTATGCCTGCTTTCTTTAAGGAAGTAATAGAAAGTTGTATTCTCACAAGCAGCGGTGCCATCCATTGAGTTGTGATATGAGTGATGTCTCATCAAATTCTCTTTTCAGGAATTATGGAAGCATTCTTATTGGTATCGAGGCAACTAATCAATCTCTATCATCGTCGGGGATCCTTCGTGTCATCTACTAATACCATCTCAAAAATACCCATTGCCATTGAAAGTGCGATTCCAGTCAAAAAATCTGCATGTTGTTCATGAAGACATAGTTCAAGTATATTTTTCATCTAGTTCCGTGACTATCATGCATGTATGCATGCAGAAAATACATTGTATATTCTCATCCATATGTATTTTATAAAGGATTTCCTATGGACATCAAAAAGTTAAACTCATTAAAAGTTTTTACTACTTTAATAATCATAAAAGCCAATGTCAAACGTTTAAGACTTTCAAGATGTATTAATAACTAGAAAATGTACCCGATTTTGCTAGGGATTTAAGCAGGAATTAATTGAATTCATTCATTCTATTTTTCAAAAGTCGTAGTTGCCCCCAGCCGGCTTTTTAAAATCAGAGATAAAATCAACTATCTGTGCAAACCGCATATGAAGTAATGGTAGTTTAACTTTATCGTCTCCCCGAAGTGCCCGAAAACCCAATGACGCTTTAACGACAAATACCATTGCTCACCATAGAAGCGGACGGGTAGCAACGTCCGGGATATAGCAACTGCCGAACTGAGTCAAGTCTTTCGACAGCGGAATCGAAAATCTCAATTTTTATGCTTTTTTTTTAAAATGCACGGAAAATAAAAATATAGAGTAGTTAAAAAAATTATTAAAATGCTAAAATATACACCTGTAGTGGTATAAAATTGTGATAATCCTTCTTTTTGGATGCGGCGAAATAAAAATTAGATAACATAAGACATGCATATTTTCATGCATTTAAAATTAAATAAATAAATATGAATTAATTATCTTGCTGATTCTGTTCAAAGATCATTAGAAGGTATTTTGATTTTTTCGATGATGGGAAGATAGAAACTCTGTGATATTTTCAATCGCTAAGAAACTAATTTTGATGAAAATCACTCAAAATCATGCTTCAATATAAAATAACTAAAATAATTCGAATAAAGGTAAAACTGTACGAAGTACATCATACCGGGAGTTCAGCTAACCCTTTTGCGGCTCTGAAAAAGTTTAGATCTTTCGCTATGTATACACACACACACACACAGAAAGACAAACAATTCCTTTTATTGTGTAAGATAAATTTTGTTTATTGTCCGAAAAATCTATATTGAAGAACATTAAAAGTTTATATGGTAAAACTTTACTGCAATCACAGAAACTGACATTTTCCGAAAATTACAATTTCTTTCATCTAACATATGTATATTTTATATATAAGAAGCAATTATTATTTGTTAGCTTCTTTGTTCATACCATCTGAATGTTTTCCTGTCGACTGTGACTGAAAATAGTTATTCCTTCTTTGTCTGTTGATTTTTATGATCATGTTTTATATAGTCTGTGAGGTGACTGGCTGTAATGTAATAAAAATGTCCCTGTATTTCACTGTTTATTTATTTTCGTGTATCTCTGAAAATAAATTATTAAAAAAATTATTTGTTTTCTTTAATGTTACTACCCAGCAACGCATATTTCGAGATGTTTTTGAAAAAAATATTATCTCCGTAATTATTTAAATTCACAAGACAACAGTTGCGACCTTATCAACAGTTTGCAGGTCAGTTGCATCAAACAGAGAATTTCTGGAAAATAAAGAAGGAGTCTTATCTGTACAACTAGCTATAAATATACCGCGATCAAAGAGTGATAATGGTTTCTTTTCTTAGGCGATTTGCTCCTTCAACATGCTCTTG
>OX578141.1:89119504-89214504 GCA_951213105.1 Amaurobius ferox | reverse complement strand
ATCCACAGCATTTAAAACTTACTGAAACGCCATACAATGCCAACAAAAGTCTAAATTTTCTTGATCTAACAATATACAAACAGCCAGATGGTTCTACTGGTTTCCGTTTGTACGATAAACGCAACGACTTCCACTTCAAAATCAATTATATCATAAACTGGAACTCATGTATGCACAAAAATGTTTTTAGAAATATTATACTGGGACCATTAATGCGTAGACAGAGAATAAACAGTAAAAAGGAAGATCGATATTTATGCGATTTTCGTTTCCTCCAAAACACCATCTCACAAGGTTTTCCAAAGTGTTTTTTAGGTATCATTATCTACAAATTATATAAAATAACTGTAACCTATTGTTACAGATTATATTTAAATAAAACTGATGGAAATATACATACTGGATTGTCACAGGTAAAGCGTAGTGATATCTGATATAGGACCTCTTGAATAGGGTCTAATGTGTATTACGGTATGGAAGATGTACTTCAACATCTATGATACGGTATGCAAGATGTACTTCTACATGTATGATACTATTAACTGTCATTGAGGTAAATGGTTTTAGAGATAGACTTTGTTATTATTGTTGTATAAAGTGTCAATTAAAGTCTTCTTAAAGTTATTATTGTTGTATAAAGTGTTAAAGTCTTCTTAAAGTAGAAGCTATGTAATTTTTCTCTTTTATACTAGTGGGTATATTTCAAACATTTACAGTTAGTGCTTTTTCACATGGCTGGATCTCGACAATTCTCTCTTATATTTGTTTGTGTATAATGTCTGGTTTTCATCTTAAAACTTGATACTTTCGTATTCTATTTTGCAATGTACCAGCTCTCCGGGAGTGTTATCGCGACATAAAGCTTGCTTAACCGGGGTGGGGGTGGGGGGTCACAACCCCCCCGGCCATCTTTTGGTACAATGCATCTATCCATCCCTCTTTTCATTTTGGAAATATTTTTAATTCTCTTTTTAGTGTAGCTTTGCGCCTTTTAAGTGTGATTTCTGTTAAAATATTAATATTATATTTCACGGTATTTTCATATTTTATATATATATATATATATATATATATATATATATATATATATATATATATATATTTATATATATATATATTATATGAGACGTGATGTAACCCAATTTTCAGGGGTCTGTATCTCAGTCCCAAGTTAGCTATAAACTGGATCATTTTTATGTAATATAACCACGAAGCTGAGAAAAAAAATCAAAATTAAAAATTTGAAATTAATACGATTTGCATTGAATAAGATTTATATAATATTGTTTTGGATTGAATCTGCCTACACCCTCAATTTGGTTCAATTTCGTGTGTGATTAAAGTTTCATTTTTACTTTATCATACGCAACTGTTGTGTCGGGAAAAACATTGAAAACTTTTTTTTGCCAAAAAATTGCTTTTCATTCTAATGTTTAATATGTACCGACTTTTAGGATTTAATAAAAATTATTTTTTAAGAATATAGTGAAAATTAAAACTTTAACATTTACACATTCATACTCTACCGGCCGTCCAAATGGCTGCTCAAGTCCTCAGGACGAGCCGGACGGTCTGGGTCTTCAACATTCATACTCTAGCATTGTTAAGTTAATTTTGAAATATAATATTACATTTTTTTTTAACAATTACATATAAATTGATGGAGAATATTTTAAAACTACATAGAAATACTTTTATTTACTGCCAACGCATGTCTGAAATTTGGTGGGAAAACATACTTTAAAACATAACACATGTCTCGCCAATTTTTTCTTGATATTTCTCTCCATTTGTATGGCATGTTCCATTGTCTAACATTTGTTTCCAATGGAAGTTTTAATACACAAGAAAAACTACTGGAAGATGAATACAATTCAAAATGTAGGTAACAATGGTTTGGAAATATTAACTATCTATAAGCAGCAATGATTGAGACAAGCTAAAAGAAACGTAAACGTTCTTCATGAATAATAGACTGCTTCGACATATTTAGGTTTGCACGTGTAGTAAAATTAATGTTTCACAGGTCGAGTTCTTTAATAAACTTGGTCGAATAATTCTTACTCCCCTTTCACTTTACATTGTCCGACCATAATGTCTCTAAAACTTCAACTTTTTTATAAAATTTGAATATGAAGTGATAAAAAAGAGATTTACAATGTATGTTCTGAACGGGGTTGAACAAAAATTGTGCGTGCTGCACCCTTCCTTTTTTAAGGCTTCCACTGGTCGAAACAAAACCACGATTAAACCAAACATTTTGTTCGAAGAATTTTACATGTATTTTGCATCGAATGGTATTCACAGAGAAAAGCATTATTTGAAAACAAGAAATTTGCTCGTCGAACATTTGTCTGGCGAAAACCTCTGTGCAAATTTTCGGTCCAAGAGTTTTGAAGAATAAATTGCCCAAGCTGCGATTTGCCCCTCTTACCAATATATATTGTTTAACGTTTACTCCTGTAAAATATTAACACAATTTGGATATGCCGTGTAAATTAATGTTTTACAGGACGAAATTGTTTCTAAACGAGATCGAATAGCTATTATTTCGCACCTTTCACTGATGCTGCGCACCCTTTACTGATGTGCGCATTCTTTACTGATGTGCGAATTGTTTGACGATAACTTGCCTAAAATTTAACCATTTTTATTTTCAATTTGAATATATTGCGTAAATTAATATTTTACAGCCAGAGTTCGTTGCTGAACATGCTCTGCTCCCTTTTTGTATATCATCCGGCAATAATTCTTTTGAAACTGAAGGGGTTATTTTCTAAATTTGGAGATGGTAAATGTGTTTTAGGAATGCATTAACAAGAAATGTTATTATCGATTGATTCGATATCATATGTTGCATCTGAGGTTCGAACTTGTAAAGCGCCATTAGATATCGCCCCTTGTACTGCGTCTTAAAACACTAGATTGTAGATTGAACTGTAATTATGACAGAAGTATAATTCTTTCTTGCAATTTATAAATTTAATACGTCATAATATAGGACACGGGAACTTTTTGCATAGCTGTTTTGGGGGATCAAATTATGTATTATATTGCTCTATCTTTCAAATCAGCAACATAATTTATTTTTCTAATCGGCAACATGACTTATCAACTTCATATTTTATGCAAAAATACATATTTGACTCATATTCCAATATGTTATAAATCCTACTTTTTATAATAATTGCTGCTTAAACAGTGAACACCAATACGAAGATAATTAGTCTTATTAAGATATTTATTGAAAGTTAAAAATCATTTATCCTATTAATTTTATTTACAAAGTTGCTTCTAACCCCATTCGCTGCCGCTCATTAGCTGCCGAAGCTCGCTTCCCAAAATCTTTCACCTCGCCCATGTAGCGAGCAGACGCCCCCTGTCCGGCCCTCGTCGGGCTCACATGCCTCTGTCCCTAAGCCTGACGGGCTACCAGTAACGATAGAGCCCTTTAGTGCGATAAGTTAATTTCCGTTTTGGTGGAATTTTATAATAATATAAGGAGCTGTATAAATAAGCACGTGACACAAAAACAGACCTAATTATAGTTTGTCAAATGCCAACGCGTTTAATCTTAAACAAACATGACCGTACAAATTCTCTTCTGTAAAACATATGCGTCTCTTCCAGTTTACTTAACTTTGGCTGAAATGGACATGTTACATTAAACAAGAAAGATCAATCTTGCATAAAGCATTGATTATGAAACACTTTCCAACTGCAATGCAATTTTATTGAAACATCTCTAAAATGCTATACATTCGGCGGTGATATCTTTTAAATTATCACAGTACTGCAATAATTTATTTTACTTAAATATTTAAAACCATGGAGGTTAAAGTACTTTTTTCTAACTCCATGTTTAAAACGTCATCGAAAATGTCGAAAATCGTCTGCTTCTCTATGTAAAATCAATGAATATTTCATTTATATCACCAGATTTCATTCATTCCAGACTCCAGAGCTAAATAATTTTGTGGGAAAAAATTCAGCATTTCTTATACAACTCATCTTACAATTTGATTTGTTTACATTCTTCATACGTTAAAATTAGGCTTCGTTGTAGAAATAATCAAAGTTTGATGATCATTTAAACTAAAAAATATTCCAATTGCATTGGCGTAAAATATATCTGCACAGAAAATACGCAAAAATAAAGCGGTATTTGGACAGATGCTACATTGAATATAAATTTAAAAGAACTTAAAAAATCATGATTTTGACACTGGGAAAAAAGATGGATGCCATATTTTAATTTGAAGTGTGTCACGTGATTTCTTCATACAATATGGGTTGTTGTTGTTGAGACCCAGACCGTCCGACCTACCAGAAAGGTGTAAGGTAACTGTTTGGACGGCTGGGAAGTGCCATCCAATTTAGACCGGAACAGAGTGTTGGAGGCATCCACAGGGACCGTACCCTCCTTCCCCTACCACCAACCTCTCGGAAGGACTTACGGACCCACATGTTTAACGTGATCGTACTCCGCATGAACACGGCGGCAGTTGTGGCAGCGTGCAAATCCAACGCGCAAACTACCGGGCTACCGCGTCCGAAATGTGCCAACAGCACGCGGTGTTCCCAGGTAGTCACCCCCCCCTCCCCTCCAAGTACTAACCGCGCCCGATGCTGCCTGACTTCGGTGATCTAACGAGAACCCGTGTTTTCAGCACGGTACGGCCGTTGGCCTGCATACAATATGGGTGTAATTATTTTAATATTTATTTAAAAAATACCGAACATATTTTCATCAAATTATTTTTATATATTTTGTGGGATAACATAAATATTTCTTAAAATTTTCAAAGCAATTTCTGAGTTTTAACATAGCTTAAAAAAAATGTTTGAAAAATTAGGTCCTATAGGGTTCACTGTATTTCACTTTTTCAATCCAAAAGTAATTGGGTAATATTATTCATTTACATTTACATATGTCCCACAGACCGTCTGAACAATTTTTTGACGGTAGTTATCGTGCGAACGGACAGACAGAATGACCAAAGTCATAAACAATTTTCAACTATGTAGGAAAGTGTTAAAAAAATGCACTAACTCAAAAGAAGTAGTAGGAGCATCATGTTAACATCAAATTATGCAATTTGATCAGGAAATTACTATGGGGTGTACATATTTCGATACTTGTGTAATTAAAAATGGAAAACTCCGTGCATGTTATAAACACGACCACCAAATTGTACTAAAGAAAACTATGCATTATTATAATGAATTTTATCATTTGTATAATTCTCAAGAATTTTCACCAGTTTTTAATGGCACATTCTCTCATTGAATGTATAAATACATTTTCTAGATTTCTAAAGTTATTTCTTTAGGTTTTTCAGAGGCTTTAAATTTTGAAGCAATGCTGCCATCTATCCACGAATGTAGAAACTAAAACAATTCCTTTCATAAAATATCAACAGTTATTTTTGTTCAAGCTGTAGTGCCGCAGAAAATGAAAGTGAAATAAAAAATTGAATAAAATTGAATAAAAATGAAAGCAGGCGCGTAGTGATTAAAAATTAAATAATATAAATAAGCTTATCAGACGTTATGTAAATCTTTAAAAATGAGACAATTTTGGGAAGTTTTGAAAAATAAAAAATATTGGCAATATAATCCTGATGGGTCTGAAATAAATGATAGGAAGTGATTTCCATTTCAATATAAGCTGAATTATCATATGTCAAATATTCAAGTATTTCAGAGATTTTTTTTCAAGTCATTGTTTACTAAAACAGCACAGTCACTATGTGACCCTTTCGTCAGGGTACATGTTCAATTTCACTAACTGCAATATTTGACAACGTCACGGTATTCACTAACATTTCACCCGATATCAGGGAACGTTGAAAAGTGTGCTACATTAAATGTTCAATGAATGGAATCTGTAGTTAATATTTGTCTAGCAATTTGGACTGACTGAGCTTGACTCTTCCCCATCTAAAGTGAAATGAAAAACAACTTATTCGAAATAAATTCCATTTTCATTGTAAGTATTTGCATCACACACTTCAACTGCATTTTTTTTTTTTTTTTTTTTTTTTGGAAAATAATGGATATTAATATAAAATATACATTGAGGCCAATATAAGCAAAAAAAAAAAAGAATTAAAAGTATAAAATGGTATTTTCTTCAAATATGGGACAAAAAGGCAAATAAAAGCATTTTCTGGCATTTTGCATTAACTTCCAGGTGTTATTTATATAAATAAACATTAAAACGTTTCACTACAATAATGACTACATTTTAATCGTAATTGTTCATGAGAACAGTAATTGCGAAACCTTCTGTTTCAAGCATATCTGAACTGGAATCGAACGTTTTCGAGGCGATGCCTATGTGTATGCGTGGGCGTGCGCGCATGCGCGCGCGCGTGTGTGTGTGTGAATGCGATATCCCACGAACGAATGGAGCATTTCGAACGTAATTGGGTACAATTATTACGATCCATGAATATTGGAACCCTATTGATTTTAAAAGCGAGTGAGCGCTCGGAAGCACGCCCCCCTCCCTCCAAATTTTCAAATGAATTTTTAAAAAAATTTAGAACATTCAATAAATTTGAATAAATAATCCTTTTGTGCGTATATTTTTATTCTAAAACTAAAGACATAAACTTTAAAATGCTAGCTTGAATCGTTCTCGAGATGTTGCGCGTTTTTCAAATAAATGTATCTAAAAAACTACATAAAATGAACAGTACTAAGTATCATCAAATATGTAACTCTTGTCGAAAAATTTGGCAACTAATTTGGCGAAATAACTTGACGGCTTTTAATGTGGGGTCAAATTGACGAAACTGCCTCCAAATTGTCAAAAATGACGCCAAATAATAGATGAAATTGAAATTGGTGTATTTAATATATTAGAGATGCTTAGCAGATGTTAGTAATATTTACAATTGTCGAGTTATATTTGCGAGAAATGTAAGTTAATTAGGAACTTCAAAATAATTTTACATATTGTCAGCCAGAAAAGCTCCAAATGTCAGTGTTCTTTCAGGGTTACAAACATTGTGCTGTTGATCTTGGCAATCATTATTTCGCATTGAAATGTGTAAAGTACTTGCAATATATAGGGAAAATCATGTGGCGAACAAACACATTATGTTTTTTTTTTAACACTTTACAACAAAGTTGAAAGTGTTTATGACTTTGTTCATTCTGTCTGTCTATCTGTCTGTCTGTCTGTCTATCCGTTAGCACGATAACTGCCGTAAGAATGACTTAATCAAAATGAAATTTTAGTATGTTGTTCTGACGGTCTGTAGAACCTATGGGAATAGAAATGAATAATATCTCCCAATTAGCTTTGGATTGAACCCGGGTCGAAAAAATGAAAAACATTGAGCCCTATGGGACCTAATTTTTCAAACATTTTTTAAGCGGATTTAAAATTCACAAATTGCTTCGAAAATTTTAGGTAATATTCAAATTGTTCCATAAAATATATAAAAAAAAAATCAGCGAAATATATTCAGTAGTTTTTTAAATAAAAATTAAAATAATAATTACACCTCTTATATGAAACGATCACGTGACCATGATATGAAAAGATCACGTGATCCACTTCAAAATAAAATATGGCATCCATCTTGTTTCAAAATCGTGTTTTTTTAAGTTCTTTTTAATTCATATTGAGTGTTGTATCCGTCCTAAAACCACTTTATTTTGCTTAAATTCTGTGCATCTACATACTGAAACAACGCAATGACAATATATTTGAGTTTAAATGCTCATCTAAATTTGAATATTTCTACAACTAAGCCTATTTTTCACCTATGTAAAATGTAAACAGCAAAATATATAGAATGAGTTGTATTAGAATTCCTGTATTTTTTTAACACAAAATAATTTAGTCCATGGAGTCTGCATGGCTGATATGAATGAAATATTAATTGATTTCATAAAGAGAAGGACGATTTTTTTCGATGAAGTTTCAAGCATAGAGTTTAATTTTTTGTAGCTCCATGGTCTTAAACAAAATGTTTAAATAAAATAAATTATTATAGTATTGTGATGATTGAAATGAATGGGAGAAAGTTATGAATGAAATCCTGTTTTTATAGAGAGATCCAGGCGTGTTATTTTTTCTATGACGTCATTTGAATTAATTTCCGTTGTTTTCGATGAAGTTTTCAAATATAATAAATTATCGTAGTATTATGATAATTCTAAAACTATTACCGAGGAATGTATAACATTTTAGAGATGTTTAAACCAGGCAATTTATATTTCAATGCCGTCACTTGAATGAAGTTCATTTTTTTCGATGAAGGTTTAAGTTTTCAAATATAATAAATTAATGCAGCATTGTGATAAGTTTCAAAATATTACCGAGGAATGTATTGCATTTTAGACTTGTTTAAATAAAATTGCATTGAAGTTGGAAAGTGTTTCATAATCAATGCTTTAAGCATGATTGATCTTTCTTGTTTTACTTGGCGCAAAATGTAAAACCTTTTTTTACTTTTCCTATATACATAGTATAGTGTATAAGGAAAGTATTGTGACGAAGTCGAAAATTCGAATTCGAGTTTTCGAAGGGCGAGCACGTTTCATGCATCCCTGAACACGAATCTAACGTTTATGAGGTGGTGTGTGTGTGTGTCAGTGTGTCAGTGGAGACGATGTCTCACGAACGAATTGAGTGATTCAAACGAAATTTGGTACAAAAATTACAATCCGTGAATTCTGGAAGCCTATTGTTTTTACACGCAATCGAATGTTCAAAATCCTCCTACCCTCCTCCCAATTTTCGCGTGAAATTTTGAAAAAAAGAAACCTTTAATAAAGTTACGCAAATAGTCAAATTTTATGCAATTTTTCATTAGAAAACGATTGCCACAAATTTCAGAAAGCTAGCATGTTCTCGAAATATTGCCTATTTAAAAAAAAAAAATATTAAAAAATCATATAAAATAAAAATAAATATTAACCATTGTGCAATACCCTCATTTTTCATAAGTTATATCATGTGATAAATTTGGTGCCATCATTCTGGTGGATCTAGCTCGTTTTCCATTCACGAGAAAGGCTACTTTGGGTAATGGGACACCAATAGTCATTTATCTGCAAGGTAAATGGAAGTAAGAGAGGTAGGCCATTCGTTTCTGGCAACCTACTCCTGTCCAGAGTTCTTGGAATTACTGACGTCACTGGTCCCTAGCCAGACCTTTCCGAAGCATGGGAAAATGTGTCGATGTTTTTAACTCTCGCGTTTCTAATGATGAAAATAAATCAAAGCGCTCAGCTTTTGGAAATAATATAAATGACCAAATGCAAATTCTAAGTCAAATGCAAGCGGATATTACGGAACTCAGAGTCATTTCTAAAACTTCAATACTGCCTTTCCAAAAAGGCATTCTTGTTTCAAGAGCAAGCTTAAAAGGACTTTATGATGACATGAAAGAAAATAATATTAAATACATAATGACAAGTTAGAGTCAATCAAGATGCTTTAGAAAATATATTCTCCCAAATTAGAGGTCTTGTACGATTTTATAACCATCCTCTTACTACTGATTTCAAATCCCGTCTTAAAACATTATTGCTTGGGTCTAAGCTTCCTATGCCAATAAATACAAATGTGGAAAATAACCAAGATCAAACACTAACTGCGACTTTATTTTTCAAATTAGAAGAAAAAGACTATGCAGCATCACTGCTGATTGCCCCCCCCCCCCATTGTCCCTCAACATGACATTCATTTCAGTTCTGTTGTAAATGAAAAAGAAGCCTTGCGTTTTTTTTTTTTTTTTGCAGGATATTTGGCATATCGTCACAAAGAAGCGCAGTTAGGAACTTATTCATATCTACTGGAATCAACATCCGAAAATGACAAAAAATGGAGTGAATCTCTATCAAGAGGTGGTTTAATTGTTCCACATGATACCTGGGTAGAAACAGTCACCAAATTATAAGATATTTTTTTTTAAACTACTCGGAAATTTTATTTCTAATTCAAGAAATATTTTAAAGAACCTCCAACTGAAAATAAAAGAACAATTTCCTGAAATAGCTCTTGATGTTGTAAGAACATATACCAGACCCAGAACCTTCTTTCGAATAAGGCACATAAATGAACAGATGAAAAGAAACGCCATGAAAAGAAAAGCTGAAAGAATTTCTGGTCATTCACGTGAAGAAATGAAAAATAAGCAATGGAGAGAGAGCTTTAAATTTTAAAGTTTACTCATGACCTAGTAGTTAGGAATTGACGGGCTGCGTGTGTTAGGTTTTCATGGTTTTCCTAACATGTAACATAAATGTGACGCAGCTTCCTTTAAAATGTCCTCCATGAAGGCATTCCTCCTTTATAGAATGGCCAATTTTAAAATTATCCTTCTCTCCTATAGGGGAAAATCCGTAACCCAGTCATTTGATCACTGACCTTTGTAACGCCAGAATTAGTTGAAAGATCGTGAGATCAAATCTAGTAAAGCCACTAAAGAGGTATTGGGAGATATACTCCCCCCCCCCAAGAAACCTATCGAAAGCTATTGAAGTTAGAAGGAAGGATATTAGGAGAAATAGGAAGCAACTCATTTCATTATCGCCCCCCCCCCCATTTTTTCTGTCGACGCAATTGATTAAAACCTACTGACTGGTTGGACGTGTTAGCTTTCATTGATTTTCAAACATATAGCGTAAATAAGGCACAATTTCGGTAGACGTTCCTTTATGAAAGGCATTTTCAAAATCTGGTCAAAACTGAACTTATCTAATCAATATCTCGTCCTATCCCTTTACTTTTTTTAATTTTTACATTTTTTTCATCATGAAGTACCCATATTCAAAAATTGCCTATCGTTATATGAAATTCAGTGCTCATTTAATTTCTTGAATAATTCAATTTTTTGACCATCATGAAACAATGATAATACATAATTAAAGAAAATAATTGTACTGATCTTTTGTATCGTACAAAATATGATTTCCACATTTGTTCGCATTCGGAGAAGTCTTTAAATAATTGGATTTCGTACACATATCAATTTCATTATGAAAAAAAAAATAATACGAGCATTTTTCTGCCTGAAATCTTTAAGGACGTCACATATTTATTTATTTCTATAATTCTGAAAACTATTTTTGAATTACATTCAGCAAATCATTCACTGTCTTCTAATTTATTTTATCATGTCAAGTCTACAAGCATGATATTTTAAAGCAGTTCTATAAAAATGGACAGGTTTTGGTGGCTTATTATTCTAGTCTCAGATAGAATAATAGTGTCTTGTATTTTAGCTAAATCCTCCGATATTTTACTATGCACTTATTAAAGAAAAACTAATAATAATTTTAAAATGCAAAAAATATTTTAGCATAGTTTAAACAGCTCAATTGCTAATATCATCGTTAGAGATGCTTAAAAACAACTCTAACAATACAGTCCTAAATTAAATTTACCATAACTAGTTTTATTTAATATTATATTCTTATATATGAATAATGAAATGTAATCCATCTTTTACTCGGTAGAAATTTCAATATACTATATGGTGTATATTTAAATTAAGGAAATTGCTGCGGCATTCAATGTATTTCTTATGACAGCAACGGGCTACGGACCTGTCTTTGGGACTAGTGACGTCAGTAGCGAAGGGAGGGGAGAATTCCAGCTGTTGGCGTACAATCTTTGGCCAACCTTACCTTTCAATAGACCTTGATTTATCTGCTATAAGAACTGATTTCTCCGTCCATAGCGCTTGACGAGATTTTGGCGGAATGTCGCCAACTTGGTGACTTTTGTAAATGTTGCCAAATTAATGAAAATTTCGCCAAATTGATAAAAATGACGCTAAATCAATAAAAATGACGACTGGATGATGAAAGTTCAATATCTTGAAAATAACATAAGAGAAAACTATAAGAATAACCGATTTTTTCGTCCGTAACGTTTGGCAAGAAATTTAGCGGGATGTCGCCAACTTGGCAACTATTTTAAATGTTGCCAAAGTGACAAAAATGTCGCCAAATTGATAAAAATGACGCCAATTGGGAAGTAATGTTTCGCAAATTCTGACTTCCGTAATATGATGAACATACCTTCTAGTATATAAGAAATGCTCTTCTCGTTTTCTGCAGCACTTGGTGATGCATTTGGCGAACTTGGGGAATAATTTAGCAAAGTATCTTCAACTTGGCGATATTTCGTCCCAGATCGACAAAAATATCGTCAAAATTGCAAAAATGACACTAAATTAATGAAAATGGTGCCTAACTGATGAATGAATTATTAAAATATTTTAATATATGGACTATATCGCTTATTGATGATGCTATCAATATTGATTATTGTTTATTTAGAGTTGCACGAAATATAAGTTAATTGAGTATTTTGAAATTATTTTACATATTGTCATTCGGAAAATCAACAAATGTATAATTCAATGATAAAAACATAGTACCGTGGATCTTATAATTATTATTTGACTGTAAAACTAGTAACTTTCACAGTCAAATAATAGTCATTGCATTATATAAGTAAAGTCATGTGCTGCCCACATCAGATTTTTTGCTTTCCTTATATACATAGTATAATATATAAGGAAAGTAATGTGAAGGGGTCGAAAATTCGAATTCGAGTTTTTGACGGGAGAGCACGTTTCAAGCATCCCTGAACTCGAATCAGACGTCTTTGAGGTGATGTCTCTGTGTGTGTGTGAAAGTATATATATGTGTGTGTGTGTGTGTGTGTGTGTGTGTCAGTGAGCCTGTGAGACGATATCTCACGAACGAATCAAGCGATCCGAACAAAATTTGGTGCAAAAATTCCGTCATATAACGGGCATACTTTCTAGTATTTAAGAAATGTTCTTCTCCCCGTTTGTTTGTAACACTTAGTGATACATTTGGCAAACTTGGCAAACAATCTTGCGAAATATCGCTAACTTGGCGGTATTTCACCCCAAATTGACGAAATTATCGTCAAAATTGCAAAAATTGAGCCAAGTCAATGAAAATGATGCCTAATTGATGAATTTATAATTAAAATATCTTGCTATATAGTCTATTCTGCTTATTGAAGATGCTATCAATATTGATAATTATTAATATAGAGTTGCTTGAAATAGTTTTACATGTTGTCATCCGGAAAAGCGCCAAATGTACAATTCAACGTTTAAAACATTGCGCCATGGATCTTATATACATCAATTTTTCACTGCGAAAGAAGTAAATTCATTGCATTATATAAGGAAAGTCATGTTCTGCCAACATCAAAATTTATAATTATGTGAAAAAAATAGTTAAAATCAAAATCAAAATCAACTTGTAATTTCCCAATTTATTTAAAGTAATGAAATAAATGTCAGTGAAGAATATACAAAGCTAAAATGAAAACTAACAGATTGTATGCAGTCAAAGCGTGCACAAAGATGATAAGTGTTTCGTGATAATAAATGAACACATGAATGATGACTGAAATGTGACACAATGCGAAACTTGTTCATGATATAAATTAGTTCATGTCATCAGGATAGTTGATCATCGTATCATCAAGCATGGAAAGCAAGACGCCTTCTCAGATTTCATCTTCTTCTTTCTGGTTATTGCACAACCACAGAACCCCATGCTGCTCGATGTGATGGCTAATTTGGCATGATAACTGTTATAACAGTCGGACTGATGAACTAGTGAAGTAGCTATGTGTTTGAAAACTTCATCTACACCTGATGGAAAAGACATGAAAGCAATCATTAACATAGTTCAGTGTTCACGCAATGCAATTAAACAATAAATATAAAATAGTTAATGAATATGTCTATCTGTCCGTCTGTCTTTGTGTGTGTGTCTTCTATAGCGGAAAATCTAAGCTTTGGACAGCCATAGAATTTGGTAAGCTGAGTTCCCGATACTCGACGAGATTTTTTGAAAATTATTGCCAGGTTTTCAGTTATTTCATGCTGAAGTACAATTTTGAATTTTTTTTTCACAAATTGGTTCCTTAGAAATCGAAGATATCATCACAGACTTTCCATCTTGACATCGTCGGAAAGACCGATGGGCGTTTTTTCTAACGATATTTGAATATAATCCGTAGGACAATTTCTTTGTATCTGTTTATTTATTATTACATGCATCAAAATATTCATGTTTCATTTTTTTTTCTTATTTTGTTACATCTGAGAAAGAAAGATTAGCACAATTCTATAGTTTGGCAAAAATATGGGTGTATATCTTAGCATTCTAAAAAAAATAATGTTTGTTAATTATTTTATTTTCTATTAATTTTCAACCAAAAATTAAAGGTTTTCGATTGTGTTCTCTCTTTGGTTGGCGGATCACAAACTGGGTGTCGCTACGGAGAGCAGGGGATGTTGTGCGTAGGAGAAGCAAATTTTTGTACGCGACTACACAAGCGTTAAAACTAAAAAGTTCTTTTATGACCGGATGCAGAGCCCACTTTGATAATAAGAGATTGCAATTTCGTTCTAGTAGCTCAACGGTAGAGTGTCGGCTGGCCAGTTCAAAGATCCAGGGTTCGATTCCATGTTGGGGCAGCAAGGTTCTCTACAATGGCGCCCGAAAAAATCAACTATGTAAGTTAGTGCAAAGACGTCGGAGGTCTGAAACTGATCCTTGTACGCATTCAGTGGACTCTGGGATATTGAGCGCTGATTTCAAATCGAGAGGATAACGACCACGTAGGAAGCTAACATGGAATTTAAAACTAGCATCAGGGAGCTATCCTGAGGTAAAAGTGGCAGGAGGTGGTCAGTTACATTGTCAGTTGTACACCAATCTGGCATTCGAGAGTGTGGAATGCAGCGTCCACTTCGACAATAAGAGCTTGCACTTTCGTCCCAGTTGCTCAACGGTAGAGCGCCAGCTGGCCAGTTCGAAGATTCAAAATTGAATGAATGCATTCAATTGATCAATTAATCCTTGCTGCAACATCGGGTACATTTTTAGTCTACAATAATAAAAAAGGTTTCCTCTGTTAAACAATAATAAAAAAGGTTTCCTCTGTTAATAAAAAGGTTCCTCTGTTTGTCTGTCCACGATGCTGCGCGATATCTACCGCACTTACAGGTCAGAGGTTATTCATATAATATGCTTTATACCTGAACTAAAGCGTCTCGAAGACCTTTTCCGAAAATTTTAATTAGATTTTTACAAAATTTTAAAGTCTTTAATCAGGTCTTCAACTACGATTCAATAGCTATCGTCACGATCTAACAGCTACCGTCACAATCTACTACCACATCCCCCTCTTTCTCTCCTCTCTGGGCGCTCATATCTGAATCTCACGGAAGGCAAGCAATGGATAGAATGGTTGTATTTATTACTATCTCTTGTCGAGAGATTTATTAGATCAGAATGCTTTCTTTCCCAAACACATAACAAAGTTTACTTAGAATTTCGAGGACATTTATACAGTGCACCTCAAATGCTCGAAAACATAAGTTGCATCTACATTAATCCGCACGTCACATTGAATGTAACTTTTTATTAACTAAAGAAAATAAACAAACTCCCGCAAAGCGAATTAAAGTATAAGTTGATTCTCTTTTCAATAAATTCCACCACGAGGTATCACGTGTCAACTTCAAGGCCTTTTTGATCTTTGTTTAGACGGGAGATGTCAATACCGAAGCATTGTTCAAATGAAATAAAAAAGAAAAGTAAAAATGCATGATGTCCATCGTAAATATGTTTTTCTAAAATGTTATGAGGCATAAGTGAGGTGTCTCGCATTCTTTTCGTAGATAATAAATTCCACGATAACATTTCTGTATATGTATATCTATATATATCCCAGTACTAAATAATTCTTTGAATTTTAGAACACCTTGTTTTCCACCGATGTCTCCGTGGTAAAATACAGGGTATTTTATACATATATATAGTGCTTATTCCTGAATTTCATAAAAATCCTATTAAATTTAGAATAGTAACTAGTGGTCACAATACTTATTCTACTACTGCGAGTAAATAACTTATTTAAATGTAATAAATGATAGTTTACGTTTTCCTAGCAATAACTACCTTATTCTAAATAACAGTAAAGAATTAAAGAATAAATTAACATCACTAGGTAAACTAATTGGATTTCAAACTATTGATTTTAAAGATCTTTTTAATAATATTAAGATTATGTAGTACTTTTATGTTTACTGTAGATTTATGTAGTACTTTTAGCTATAATGTTTATATTACTAATAATTCTACTCATACTATATTTACCAATTTTCCTAAACTTCTTCACTTTGTTCTTTTCAATAATTATATATTTCAAGGTAATAAATTATACAAGTTTCAGGGGTTCCACAAGGTGGCTGTAGTAGCAGTATATTAGCAAATTTATACCTTTATAATTATGCAAAAATCTTTTACTTCAACATATTATAAAATTTACAGATATGTTGATGATCTGATTTGTTTGGTCTTAACAGACAACTGTGTCATAGATATTGATTTCTCTCTATCCGGATAATTTGAAACTAATTCCTAATGAAGTCACTATTAGTAATAACATTAATTTATTGGATTTAAATCTTGTTATTGAACCTACTAATAGGATAGTTACTAATTTATATTACAAAAAAGATTATTTTAATTTTAAAATGAATAGAATATTACCATTTAATTCCTGTAACTCGATTTAATTGTTCAGAAATATTATTCTTAATCTATACTTTTTAGAATTTATAGATTATCAGATAAAAAATGTCAGGCTATACATATTAATAAGCTAAAAATTTCCCACAAATTATATAAATATCCTGCATATTTAGTGAATGGTATAGTTGAAAAGTTTGGAATGGTTGAATATGCCTTAATTTTCTCCTTAGTATCTTATATTAGCCAGACATCCACTTTCTCTTGAATAAGCATTACCATGTATTTACATCCCCTTATAATTTAGCCTCTATGTTTTCTATTATCATCTGCCCCATTATTCTGTAGCTCTTACTGTTGAATATCACCTTTTATCGTCTTTTCGCACTACTGTTATTTATTTCTCAAGATTGGCAACAGCAGGTCTCAACTTTTTATTTTTTGCGATTGGCAACCTTGGTCTCTTTATTCAAGGCTCCAATGGATCAGACATATGCAGTGTTATTTCAGGTATTCTTGTTTCCTATAATTTTTCAATCTTTATGCATGTAGTCCAAGTTATAAGTGTTTATAGATATAATCTATCATTGATATCAGAAACATGCATTTTGTGTTCATTTTAATAAAATACTTGGACTTGACGAAGAGTTTTATCGAAATGAACAATTCATTTGTTTAGGCCCAGGACTTGCCCACGTGTAAAGCTTTAATGCTTGGATTTTATTTGATTTCCTTTTATCGATCCCTTTCCATTGATGTTTGTTGTTTGTCTTCAGCTTGATGACTAGATGTTTGCATTTTATTTTCCACTTGATTGATGATTCGCTGTTTGATACTTTTTATATATTAGGCATTTTATAATGTTGGTGTATTTTGAGTTGTAACTTCTCACTATTCTATCATTGGATATTCAAACTATTATTATTATTATTATTATTATTATTATTATTATTATATATATATATATATATATATATGATACACGGATGTTTCGTGTAAAACAACTGAACAGAAAATTCCTGTCACTCGAAATTTTTGCATAGGGGGGGATTCCCCCCCCCCCATATCTGGTTCATATTTGAAAAGTCTCGCTATGGCATCGGACATGAATACAAGTTGTTGTGAATAACCACTGTTCTGCAAAAGTTTAATAGAGTCCAATATTTAGCTCCACTATTATATTATTGATTTTACATATTTCCTTGCTTTTAAATCCTTCAATTAATCATGCAGAGAGGCTCCCTGGGCCAGTGTTAAGCAGTTTACTAATTACTACACATATATAGATCATGTAGGAAACTACAGGTAAAAATCGAAAACTCCCACATTTCTTCATAGGGAGGATTTTAGGAGTCGTTGTTTGGGGGGGGGGGGGTGTATGTCCGTAAATTCTAAGCAACTTTCAAATGAACTAGAATTCTGAAAATTGCTACGCATATGTTCATGTACTGAAACCACAGAGATAAATTGAAACCCCCTATATCCCTTCAAAGGGCGAATTTTAGGGGTCCTTTTTGATAAAATCTAGTTAGAATGTTGAAAATTGCTACATATATAGCTTGTACTGAAACTACCTAACGAATTTGAAATCCCCAAATTTCCTCATGGGATGGGGTTACAGACGGGCTAGATCTATATTTAATTACTATCGGCCTACCTTAATTTTAGGAATTTCTCTAATTTAATCATATCTCAGCTTCAAATTATGTTAGAGCTCAGCTTTAATGACTATACTTCATAGCTTGAGCTACATATCTCTTTATATATGATGTTCTCTATTTCTTAGGAAAGTCCGTATAATTTATATAACTTTCAAACCGCGTATCGTAGTAATAATAATATGCCCCTAGTGGCATAATACGAAAACTAATTCAGAAACCAACAGTGATAATCCGAAAATTCCTCTGAAGAAAAGTCTGAATTTGGTATGTCGTTGTCCTGCATATAGTATTTAAGTCACATACATTTCATAAATAAATATTTTATACATTTAATTTGCAAACAAATAATAAAAGGGGGTACTTAAAAAGTATAATTTCATTTAGAATTTTACCGAAGATGAAATTTCTATACGTCAGATTTATGTATCCAAACCATTTATCTATCAACTAATTGAAACTTATACTTGTATGGTGCATTTCAACTGTAGAATTAGGAATTATCATCACAGTACGTTTGGATATAGTACAGATATTGTTGCAAACGAGCAATATTCCCTTTGGCACCTCCTCTTTCGTCTGTCTTGAAGGCCAGGCAAAGAAATCACGGTCCAATATAGGTCGTGTTACGTCAACTCCACTCCAACGGAGGGATGAGTCTTTTTATAGTCTCTTTATAGAAACTTCTGGAAATATCTCCATATCTCCTAGACCAATCGTTATTTCGTAAAGTTTCTGGAACATTCCGGAAGTCACCAAATGTCGTCAATTAGCGATAAATCGCCAAATCTGGAAACCCTTCTTCTAATTGGGAAATCATGACAAACCCTGAGCCAACGTCATCCTTACGTGCTGCACACGTCGTGGACTGTGTTGTCTTCGTCTGGGCCTTCGAGACGAAAGAGGAGGCGCCAAAGGTAATATTGCACGTTCGCAACAATATGCGTCATCTTACTTAGACTGTGATCGGTTGTTCGATTCCAAACTGATGCATGAGTTTTTTAAAATGGCGCTTGAGAAATTCGCATCATTATGTAGCATTGAAAGAAGTAAAGTGTTTGCATTATGTAGGGAATGTCATGTACTGCCCACATCAAACTTTTTTTTTACTTGGCGTAAAGTCACTTCGATCATGCAATCAAAGGAATTGCATCAAGGAAACTAACAAGAATGGCGTCTTATTTCCACAATGTATAACAAAACTGTTGTAACTCTAATTACATAACATTTCAAAAAAAGATATAAGGTAGACTTTCATCTGTGAGTTCTTTCATCTATGTATCTATGTTTTTTAAGATAGTAGTCGACACTTTGCATGCGCCGCATATCACGTTGTCACCTGTCATGCAACGGAGATATGAGTTTTTTGACATCATAGACTGGCTACTTATGAGAGTTGTAAATTGCCAGATTTTAAATGATAGCTGTAATATTTTGGGCAAATAAATAGTGTTTTTTGTATCCATGATTCCTAGAAAAGTTCTTACGAAACACAATAATTTTTAAAGAAATGTCCATGAGTATGCACGTTAGATTTATCTATTTTAACGTGACCATGATCGATCGCATAAAAGTGATTGCAGTGCCCCTAGCGGATAATTTAAAAACGATAACAAACTCAACAACAAAGCAAAGACGGATAGACGTATAAAGCCATTTAAAATAGGCGAGAATTATCTAATCAGTAGGAATCGACTACAGACGAACGAAACATATAAGGAAAGCAATAAATACATATTAAAACTAGTACCATCAGGGTTCTTAACACGGTGACACCTGTAATGCTTGTCTAAGTAGTCGAAAACAGCCTCACTAGCAGCCTTTACTAGAACTCGGCGTTTTCCGGATAAAAAAAAAAAACACCCGGTACTCTCATTTCATCAAGCATGATATACATATATATATATATATAAATATAAATAGAAAAAGTATAAAAAGCATTTAAAATATGAAAAAAGAAGGAAGGCTTAGCGAAAAGCTTACTTAATGAGAAGCTTTATATATATATATATATATATATATATATATATATACCGTAAAATTGAAATGCTTCAAATTAAAACAATTAGAAATAAAATAAATAAACAGATTATACCTTCACCAGTTGTGGCGCATATTTCAAAATATTTGGCTCCTATTGATTCTGCATATTTCAGGGCTTCTTTTTCTGTAACATTTCGTGTGTCGGCTAGATCTTTTTTATTCCCTAGTAACACAAATATGCATTCGTCGTTGGCATTCTGCTGCACACCTGCAAAAATATTAGATTTTATTTCCACTTCAGATGGATGTTTTACACAACAGAGAAGCCCGTAAGGGGAACAGATACCAAAGTGCAAAAACAAAGTAGAACAAATAGTTGATTTCTTTTCCACTAAGAACAAAAATTTTAATTAGATTCAATGCACAGCATTCAATGCAGAAACAAAACGTATAATCTTACGGTCAATTAATTTAATTGAATTAAAAGCACTGAATCTCTATGAAATAAATTATGATTTGAAGAAGTGATTTGAAGGAGTTGGGCTTCCTATCTTTTAAACGAAGCAAGATAAACTAAAATTTTCATTTACAAAGCTGCAGAGTGTTGTGTATTTAGTATGAAAATACGCGTGGTTTGTACATGGCATATACATGAACGATAAACAAGTAAATATGATAACTTCTTCTAGGGGTTTAAAGCTTTTATTCATAGCTCACCATAAGCAGCCTCAATGGAAGCAAATCATAAGAAATCAACTTGATCAATGGTTAAATGGTTAATATTAGAAACTTGTCAGTGTTTAACTTTTCGTTATTACATGTTAAAATTTTTCTTATATTTCTCTTTTATATTTTCTCTTTTAATCTCTTTTATATTTTCTCCTTTAATCTTTCTTATAGTTTCTCTTTTAATCTCTTTTATATTTTCTCTTTTAATCTCTTTTATATTTTCGATTATTATCTATTTCTATCTTTCATTAATTTTATATTTATAAATTTTTTCTCTTTTATATATATTTTCAGAAGCTATGCTGAATATTTTGTCAACCCAGACCGTTCGACCTACCCAAAGGTATAAGGTATCTTTTGGACGGCCGGGAAAATAAATGTTGGACTATATTTTAACTATCTTACCATGGGATTTTTGCGGGATCTTTCGCAAAAGAAATACCGGTTCTATTTTCCGGGGATCTGCCAAATTATAATAGATTAAAATGTTTTACTAGACTCAGACTGTGTACCAAATTTCAGCTCCCCAAAACGTAGGAAAGTATGTTAAATATGCCATCAAAGAAGTTGAAATAGTCAGACACCCACATATCGGCCATTATGAATTAAATAAAACCTTTTAAGAATGACGTTGACGTCAAATTAATACGATAATTATATGTATTGTTTATTACGGTACTTCTGCAAGAAACAACAAGGAATACGTATCAAAAAAAAAATAATCCGTGTAATAAGCCAATTTTAATTTATTTAAAATTATCTTTTTTTGCAGTAAGCAATACATGTTGTTGTTCAAAAATTCCAGGCAAACGATGCAGTAGAATAATTATCCCTTTCCGTTGACCTCAATGTTTGTTGTCTGTGTACACTCTACATACTAAGTAGAGAATAATCTACAACTTTGTAAGTAAAAATTGTCGCCTATCTTGCTTCGTGTTCGAGATAAGAATTCTAGCATCTTCAATTCGACACTCGAGGAGCCTTAAACTTTCTCAGTCGCTTTCCTTTTAATATACCCTGTTTTTGCTGCTCTAGAATGCTCCAACCGAATGTTAAAAAGATGCATAAGAACTTAAGGACCAATATCTCTGAATATGTATTCATATTATAAAATATTCAAAATTCGGAAAATTTGCTTTCGTTGTGTATAACAAAATAAATGCAGCAGACCGTAATTATAAATTCCATCTATACAATATCCCAATATCTCCGAACATATTTTTAAAGTATTCAAAATTCGGAATTTTTGCTTTGGTTGCGTATGACAAACTAAATGCAACATGTATATCAAGACCGCAAGTCTAGGATCCATCTATACAATATCCCAATATTTCAGAACATTTGTTTATAGGCCTAAAATATTTAAAATTCAGAATTTTTGCTTTGGTTGTGTATAATAAACTAAATGCAACATATATATATATATATATATATATATATATATATATATATATATATATATATATTAAGACCGTAATTCTAGGATCCATCTATACAATATTGCAATATCTCAGAACATATGTTTATATGCCTAAAATATTTAAAATTTGGAATTTTTACTTTCGTTGTGTATAACAAACTAAATGCAACATATCTATTAAGACCGTAAGTACATGTTCCATCTATACAATATCCCATTAAAATAAATGTTTTCATTAGATATTTTCTAAAAGCACTAAAAGTGAAATTGGTACATTATCTTCATTTTAACCTCTCACAAGACGATAATTTACCTTGATAACGAACATACTTCTTGGTATTATCTTTAATTAATCATATCACAGTCATGTATCAGAACATTCCCGTCTAACTTGTCATAAATTCCAAATTCTTAGAGACATTTTTTTTCCAAAAACTAATCATCGTTTTATCAATTTAGTGATTAATGGAAATATAGTAAGTGATTATAATATATATATATAATAATAATAAAGATAAAAATAAATAAAAATAGTAAGACTAATTTAAAACATTATCAGTGTCATACCCTGGTTCAAAAACAATACGGAGGAAAATTAGGTAAAGAGGATATGAAAGGAAATATCTAACAAAAGGAAAACAATGCTACGATATAAGGCAAAATGATCTTAATTTTAAATTATCAATAATACATATGAATTTATCAACATTCAAGAGCGATGCATACAAATCAAGTTCCAACATCAAAGGATTATCGAAATATGGAGGCTCAAAATATTAAAATGACAAAAAGTAAAAATAAAAGAAAAGATGCAATCCGAAAATATGAAATTGGATAGAACCTCTGTAGATCCAGCTTTTCAAGGATATATATATATATATCAAGGATATATATATATATCAAGGATATATATATATATATATATATATATATATATATATATATATATATATATATATATATATATATATATATATATATATATATATATATATATATATATATATATATATATATATATAGTTCGCGATAGATAAAATTTTATAAGGTGAAGAGCCATATTTATGGGCCTCGGTGAAAAATATCACTGAAAAAGAATTTACTTTTAAACCAGTGAGGTTTAAAATAAAGAGTGCAGATAAGAAATATGAACAATTCCCACAGGGTTTTGATAGAACATTCTAGAACTATAGATGTCGAGGATAGTAATAGCAACGTGACAATAGTGGCTTAGGCAAGGATGTTGTGGGTCGGAATAATACATTAGTTCTATGAAAGGTGTTACAAAATGATTGCCCGACTAAATATTCTTAAGACAAATGGTTCCAGTTTAATCACTGCTTAATTAAATCAGACTGTCATCAAATGCAAATTTAGAAATTTCTTTAAGCAAAAAGTACAAAATATCACTTTTCATACGAGCCGCCTAGAAAAATGTTTTCAACTATAAAAATATTTTCCTTATCCCAATTAGACAAACAAAAATATTCCACTGTTATATGGTCAAAATTACCCGAGATACCATTAATTAATATTTTCGACGGATAATTTGGAACTGTTTAAAACTTTTGCTAAATACAGGTACGCAAATCTTTCGAATGGAAATTTTATCTAACAAAATTCAATTTTAGCCCCACCCCTGCAATTTATATTTTCGTCGTTTCTTCTGATCGGGTCAAAGTGATTTAAATTCTAGAAGTTTGACACTCATGGCCATTTCTGCATAGAACCGGATTTTTTCCCACATAGACAGATTTTCAGTTGCAATAAGCCTCTAGCTAGAATATTTCTTCTTATATATTGCTATAACTTTATTGCTTTATAAATTTGATTACTTTAATTTCAAGTAAGATCTTGTATTCATCTGCTAGTGTTCAAAACAAAAAATATACAGTACACAATTCATAAATAAGCAAGTTAGCTTTCAGTGTTTAGATTAATATTTTATAATTTTTTAATATACTTACTAATAACCCATGCTTGAAGGTCAAGGAAAGATTGTTCCGATGTGATGTCAAACATACACATTGCTGCTCTCGTAGCTTTGTAAAAAATTGGACCCTAAAAAAATGATATTATTTCAAAAATAATAAAAATAATATATTATTGATTTGTTATTTATTATAATCATAAAGAATGTAAATAAATAAATATTAAAAATCCGATATGTCCAACACAGGATTTTGCTGCAAAATAACAAATTTCGGCATTGTTAAAAACAATAACACAAATTAAAACTTCCCCCAATCCATTTTGTTAAAAATAAATAGGCTTTATGACGTTACCACTTGAAGAAAGCAGACTAAATTTGAAGAAAAATTATAAAAATGAACGCGCTTTTCAATGTCACCCCCTACACAGCAGTGGAGCATGGAAAAGTAAAAGTTAAATTTTAATCACACCCAAAAATGAAACCAAATTGAGGGTGAATGCAGATTCAATTCAATACATTTCTGTATAAATATTATTATTATCCAAAATTGATATTATGCAAAATTCACAAAGGGAAATGAGGGTGTAGGCAGATGAAATAGTTTCGATAATTTTGCATAATATTAATTCTGGATAATTGCACAATGTATATAGTATTGTTTTGAATTGGATGTGTTTGCCCCTCAATGTGATTCCCGTTTGTGGTTAAAGTGTATTTCCTATCTTTTCATGTGCCACAGTTGTGTTGGGGAGGAGATTGAAACATTTGTTTTTCATCAATTATTTTCACTTTCCTTACATACATATTATAATGTATAAGGAAGGTATTGTGACGGGATCAAAAATTCGAATTCGAGTTTTCTACGGGCGAGCACATTACAAACATCCCTGAACACGAATCAAACATTTTTGAGGTCATGTCTGTGTGTGTGTGTGTGTCAGTGAGTCTGTGAAGACGATATATCACGAAAAAATGAAGTTATTCAAACGAAATTGGGTACAAAAATTACAAGAAGTAAATACTGGAAGCCTATTGTTTTCAAACACGCAATCGAGTGTTCAAAACCATCCCAAATTTTGAAATGAAATTTTCAAAAAATTATCAAAATATCAAAACCTTTAATAAAGTTCCGTAAATAATCATTTCTTATGCAATTTTTCATTAGAAAACGATTGACACAAACTTTAAAACACTAGCATAAACCCTTCTTATTACTGTACATTTTTCAAATAAATTTATCAAAAAATCACATAAAATTATAAAATATACATAAATTTTGGTGAAATATGCTCACTTTTCATATGTAATATTATACGATGAACTTGTTATCATTCTCGTGGATCTAGCTCGTTACATTCACGAAAGAAGATACTTTTGGTAATGTTTTGTATTTGGACGCCATTAGTCGTATATCTACTATAAGAGTAATTTATTTCTCCGTCCATAATCTTGCCGAAGTCTTGAAGACGAATTCGGCGAAATATCGCCCACTTGACGGTTTTTAAATGCTGCCAAATTGAGGAAAATTTGATCAAATTGTTAAAAATGTCGCCAAATTGATAAAAATGACGCTAAATCAATGAAAATTGATGCTAAATTGATGAAAATTCAATATCTTGGAAAGAATATAAATATCTACTATAAGAATAACCTATTTCGCCGTCTGTAATGCTTGACGGAATTCTAGCGACAAATTTTGGCGGCATATCACCAACTTGGTGAGTCTTTTAGAATGCAGCTAAATCGAAGAAAATGTTGCCAAATTGATAAAAATGACGGTAAATCACTGGAAATGACGACTAATTGATGAAAATTCAATATTTTGGAAAGAACATAATAAATGACTATAAAAATAACCCATTTATCCGCCCGTCCGTAATCGTCGGGATATCGCAAACTTGGCAACTTTTTTAATTAATGCCAGCTTAACGAAACTGTCGCCAAATCGATAAAAATTTCACCAAATTGATAAAAATGACGCTAAATAGGAGGCAATGCTTTGCAAATTTTTAATTCCGTCATATGACGGGCATACCTTCTAGTATATAAGAAATGCGCTTCTCTTTTTTTTTTTTTTGTAACACTTAACGATGCATTATTTGCGATACAATATGTGCAACGAGATGTGCAACGATACGATATTTATCCCCGGATTGACGAAAATATCGTCAAAATTGCAAAAATGACGCCAAGTTAATGAAAATTCACTCCTAATTGATGAATTTATTATTAAAATATTTTAATATATGGACTATATTGCTTATTAAGGATGCTATCAATATTGATAATTGTTAATTTAGAGTTGCGTGGAATATAAGTTAATTGGGTACGAAATAGATTTACATATTGTCAACCAGAAAAGCGCCAAATGTATAATTCAACGTTACACTTACTGTGCCATGGATCTTTTCATCATTTTTTAACTGTGAAAGAAGTAAATTAATTGCATTATATAAGAAAAGTCATGCACTGCCCACATCAGATTTTTTATTTTTTTGTTTTCATCTGTAGTTTTAGATTCTCCTCATTCGGCCTCTTGTTATTTATTTGACATAATTTACGTAAACACCTAAATAATATCATACATGGATGGACACCTTAGAAGCAGAACATCTCATCTGCAGACACTAAACCTCAATTCGCAAAGAAAATGCATGAAGGGGGCAAAAACATAGTCATGAAGTAAGCAAATTACGTAACGCAATGACGTGATATTTGATAAAAGAAAACGCTCCACAATTTAAATTCTCTTTTTCATACATACTTTGTACAGTCATACGAATTATTGCAAAACTAGAAGTAACATCTCCAAAGCGGTAAATAGAAATCTCCCTAGTGATCCCCCCTACTCCCTGTTATTATTTGATGCTGAATCTAGATTTGTCATCATCTATCGCCATTCCTGAAAAATAAATGCTTCAAAATAATTTTTAATAATCGAAGTTGAAAAAATGGACGGAAATAGTAAACCTCTCTACCCCTTCAGGAATTTGATGTTGAACCCATATCAGTCGTCATCTAAGCTATATCTATAGCAGATTCGGATAAATATATGTTTCAAGGAAAATGTAAATTTTTGAACTGGAAGCGACATCACCAGAACCGGAAGTGAAATCCTTAGTGACTCTCTAAACCCCCTCAAAAATGTAATGCTGGATCGATATCAATAATTTTCTAAGTGCGTTCTAATAGCCAATTCTAAGAAATAGATGTTTCACATAAAATTTTTAAAACGGAAATGAAAAAGAAACCGGAAGTGAAAATTTTTATTCTATAACCCAAACTATTCCATAACCCCTCTAGAATTTAACGGTGAACCCTTAAGCTCTATCTATAGCTAGTTTTAAGATATAGACGTTTCGAATAAAATGAAAATATTTGACTTGGAAATGGAAAACCTTGGGAGGACTAAATGGGAATTTTAAGTGAACACTTTAGTCCCTCCGTAATTAAATACTGAATCGAAATAAGTCATCATCTGAGCTTTATCTATAGCATATCCTGAGAAATAGATGTTTCAAGGAAATTTTTTTCAAAAAAGCAATAGTATTGCAAAATTTTCCACCAATCATGTTTTCAATGACATATACAGGGTGTTACAAAAACATTGACCTTGGCTTTTATTCCTTAAATATTGATCTTAGACATATATAATAAATTACAAAGCTGCGTAAAAAAAAGGTACAGAATTTTATGAAATCGATAAAAATTTTCAGGGGATTAAATTTGAAGAAATACAAAATTTAAATTTTTATACTGCCCCCGCACAAAAACATTTCCAATGAGTAAAATGTGTCCCATACACTAATAAGGTGATGCACAAAATTTCAGCATTTTATCATAAAAAGTCCCAGTTTAAATAAAGTTGGTGAGAGATTAATCACAAATTAAAATGTAAATGTTTACAGCAAGAGTGCAAATGACGCAACGCAGAAAGGCATCATATGCAAATAATATCTGCCTCTTATCTTTAATGGATCTTTGGCATGGATGGAAAACATGTTGAACAAGCTTTGTAATCTTTGTGTAAAGTTATTATTTCTACACAGTGTAGATACTTTTGTACCTATAAATAGAAAAATTATTATTTATTTATGTAATCATTGTTTTCTTTCGTAATTCATGTATGATCCCTAAAACGCGATCTGCCGACATGCTTTTTCCCCTTTGAGAATCCATGTCGATGCACAGAAAAATGGTTTATGGCAGCATTTTTGTCTTTCCATATCTCTGGGACTTTTTATGATAAAATGCTGAAATTTTGTACATCACCTTATTAGTGTATGGGGCGCATTTTACTCATTGGAAATGTTTTGTACGGGGGCTGTATAAAAATTTAAATTTTGTATTTCTTAAAATTTAATCCCCCTTGAAAATTTTTGATCGATTTCATAAAATTCTGTACCTTTTTTTATGCAACTTCGTAATTTATTATATATGTCTAAGATCAATATTTAAGGAATAAAAGCCGAGGTCAATGTTTTTGGGACACACTGTATATTCTCGCTTATTACAATGGCATTCCAAAATCTCATTATACCGTTCATTTTACTGCCAAATATATCTGGTTAATTAAATATCATTCAATGAAATTATCTGTTGTTATAATAAATACGTATATACTAATATCCAAGTGTCCGTCTGTTTGTCGAGGCTTTTCCATCACTTTCCGAATACATAGAGACTTGCAATTTGGTACACTGGTCAACCGTTCGATAAAACCCCCAGAAAAAATCAATTTTTTTCCAAAATGTTTATTAGAAAGGGTGCTACACACCAAAACGTTGGAAATGCGAAATGATAGAAAACTTGCCTTGCTATGAGATAGAAACTTTAAACTTGGTGTAAAGAAATATACTATATTGAAATGAAGAAAGTGTACAATTTCAGTTTTTCCATATTTGCAAATTTAGGGGTGCCCCACACCAAAATGTTCGATTTTTGGAATAAATGAGAAACGTCTTCTTTTAAGTGAGATATATACTTACCATTTGGTATGTAGGTTAATCGTTCGATAAAAGATAAAACCACCGAAAAAGTAAATCAAATTTCCGAAAATATTTATTGGGAGAAAGAGGTGCGTTGAACACGTAAACGTTCGAAATGTAAAATAGCAGCAAAATACACATCGTGGTGAGAGAGATGTTTGTAATGTGGTGTAAGGGGAGATAGTTCGAAAGGAAGAATGTGTACAATCTCAGTTTTCCAATATTTACTACTTTAGAGGTGCTGCAAAATAAAATGATCGATTGTCCAAATATATTGAAACAGTTTCTTGAAGTGAGATGGAAGTATAACATTAAGAACATTGGTCAATAATTAAGAGATCGATTAAGTCAGAAACTTGAAATTTAGTATAACTAAGATAGTTTGATAAAGCTGACAAAACATTGCATAATTATAATCATTTATAATAATAAAATATGAAACATTTAAATTCTCACAAGTATATAACTGTGTATATTACTGTCCTGGATGCTTTTATTGTAACATCGTTGATTTTCAACGGATATTCGGCTAGTTTTGTACTAATACGAAGGATATAATTACGTCATACTATTTATGGGATGAGATTGTTATAAAAATATCGATAATTATTTATATAATATTATGTGCAGCTTATTATAACAGAATTATAAAATCTCAAATCATTACAGTTCAGTCTACTACCAAAGTTCCATAGCTAATGGAATATCATTCAATGAAATTATTAATTATTACAATAATAAATACCGGTTAGTACCCGGGAGAAATCACGGAAATTTTTTTATTCACTGAATGCTATGTAAAAGACCTTTACGTTTGATATTTTTATGTCAGAGAAAATATTCAAAAAGAATATTTTGGTATGAATTTTATATAGTATTATTTAGCTCAGTAAAATTACTCAAAATTATCTCATTAAATCGGTTTTAATATTCTCTTCCTCAAGTGACCGGGCTAATTGTCCGTTAGGTCTAACGTTAGGCTTATGAAGTAGGTGAATATATGGAATTTTTATTATGATTGAAAGTTTTATTAATCAGCTGAAAGTTATAAAATTAGGCAAAAATATTGTGTTCAAAGTGTTATTATTGCAGAAACGTTTTTTAAAATAACGTCATTTCCTACTTTAGTAAAAGCAAATGACGTAAACAAACCCAAATCGTCGAGATGTGCATATGTTTGTTGCTATTCGGCAAACGATAACAACGTGTGTAAATTACTCCTACTCGAAATTATGTTGTTTGATGTTTCCAATGCAGTAGGATATAAATAAGTCACATTATTTAGGAAATAATACAATGTTGTAAATATCGATAATTATTTATGTATTGTTATGTGCAACTTGTAACATGACAATACTGAATAAAGCAATATTTTGTAATTCAATTGCTATAATACTAAAATGCAGTTTCATGCATTTTTGCTGTTACTGACTGTCGTATATGGTCTCATATAATTATAAATTGAGCAAATGCAATTTAATTCGTTAACTTGGCATTCTGTAAAACTTAAGTCGTATATCCACATATCAAAATATAAAAAAGTAAAGTCACTATAATAAACCTAATTTAGTCAAGAATTCTGATATTTTACTTTAACTTGTCATTTATGTCCTTCTACTTACAATGGGCAATAAAACAGTAGATTTTATGTTATTATTTTATGTATTTATAGTAATAAGAAGCAAACGGGTTTTTAAGTACACATGAGGATAAAATTGCGCTATTGCGAAATATCTCCAAAAATACATTATTGTTTGTATAAACTTCACTTCACTTCGCACTTCAAATTAAATTCATCTCACAGATTACCATGTCACAGTACATAACTGATTATATTTGCAGAGCTCGACAAGGTATTTTTACTTTAAAATTAAGAATAACTTCGAACAGAAGTAATAGCTTCTATACGGCGTGGCATCGCATGGAAGTTTATTTATATAGTGGAGGAAAACGACCTGAGAGACTGCTTCTATGAGTGTCCAGAATTCACGTTTAGTGTAATGCGTAGCCGTCTAAAGTGCCATTTGCTTAGCTAACACTTGCCAGACTTGTTCTGTCAGGGATATGTCCGAGAACGTTCAGACCAGGGCAGAGAAGTGTTCGCCGTGCATGGAATAGATCTTGAACATTCTGTACCACATGTAGGCAGGCATTGTCCTTCTGGAATATATTACCAGGACAATTCTGGAGGAAGGTTATTACCTCTACTTCAAAACCGTCTCTGATGTATCGCTAGCTATTGAGGATTTCCTTAATTTGTATCAGACGAAATCGCGAATGAAGAAAACAAACCCAATAAACATATTTTTGAAGCATCATGTATTGTTCATTTATTAACCGCTATTAATAATTTTGCTGTATTAAGGTATCCGCATACGTTCGGAATTTTTTTTTTTTTTAAAACAGTTAATTTTTAATATTTTATTGTTTACTATATTTTGGTAAATTGTGAAATAAAAACATGAAAATGTTTGAAAGTTTACTTATCCAATTTATAAAAAATATATAATACGTAAAATTTCTGGCAAATTTAGTGAAATTTAACCAGAGCGGTTAATACTCACAAAATTGTAATGCAATAATATCTATTTACTTTGGACTGAGTGCATGTATGATAATGACATTTGACATAAACTAGAAGTTCTGATGTGGGTGGGATTTGCATTAACAACTGTTTTTATAGGAAACGGATTGCAAAATTTAGAAAAATATCCATACTGGCGCATATCATTGCCCGTATTTTTCTTGCAATTTAAAATTTCTTTTAGAGTTTAGTTCATTTCAAAGGCCATTGTCATATTTATCTTGAGTCCAAAGTATAATAAGATTGTTGCATTACAGTTTTATGTAGAGTGTTAGTCTCGTTGGTTAAATGTCACGAAATTTGCCTGTAATTATTCAATTTATTAAAAAATATATAATTAAGCTTTTAGATAATTTCATGTTTTTATTTCACAGTTTACATGAAAACAGTAAAATCATAAAAATGCTAATTACGGGGGACACTCCTATTAGAGAAACCAACATTCATGTCCATGGATGCAGGTATCTGCAATGGGGGTTGTCTTCCATATTCTTGGGAAGGTCCCTTCTAGTCGGTTTTTGTGTTTTGTAAAAAAATAACTTCGTCCGAACGTAGTCCGAAACGTAGGCGGATACCTTAAACCAATATTTTGAGTTCAAATTATCTAATTTCTGTAATTAGAATTCAAAATTATATTTACATGTTTCATAGCTCCATACCCTTTAGGTGAGCTGGACGGCTTGGGTAATAAGTAAAAAAAATAAATAAATAAAAATAAAAATTATTCCAAATTAATCTACAAAAGAGATCCTGTTACTATGGAAATCATATAGTCAATATACTCATAATGTGCGCATGAAGACAAAACTGCATAAACAAGCAATCAAATCTTGTACATTACTGTCAAGTTATATTTACCTCAAATATAATAACTGAATTTCAACAAAAGAAATTACTCTTTCTATAAGCTTTCAGAATGTATTCCACTTCTAATTAGTAATTTCTTAAATATTATTTATGCCTTAATATATTTTTCGTTAAAATCTGATAATGTTTAACTAGAAAATGCTTTATTATTAAATTAATTCTTATTTTTATCAGTATGATTGCCATGATCAATTTTATTGAAAGGACTAAACATACCAACAAATTTAAATCAAATTAATGACGAATATCAACTCACCATACATCTGAACCTGTCTTCTCCACAAGTGTCCCAAATCTGCAATTCTACTTTACAATTTCCAATAACCCTATAAAATTTTTTATTTTTAATACCATGTGAGTCTTATTCATACAAATCATATATAAATACATACATTAGTAATTACAGTTTCTAATAGCTATGTCAAGCTTTTAACTTATATGATAATTTAAGCTTAAAATTTTACTGTTAAACTTAATATTGAAGGATAACTTTAAAATAGAGAAATCGGGTATAATGAGCTGATGAAATTTTATATTTCTATAGAAAAAAAGTCACCAAATGACCAGGCCTTTAATCCGATCAGAGAAGTGAACTATTTTGCAGTGAAGCATGTTGACCCGGTGCATCATAAGAGACGGAACTCATTACACACTTTAACTACCCATTATAGACCAGAAATCAGTGGGGGCTACAACCACAAGGACCGTTCCATCCTTAACCAGATGCATCATAAGAAGGGGAACACTCAAGGACGGATCCAGAGTTTTATTACGGGGGGCGGTTCCGGGGACCCGCCACTGGAAAATTTTTAATTTGGGCTGTTGAATAGTTTATATAAATTTTGTTGTTCTTAATTCATATTAATATACTTAATAATTAAAGTTTAGCTTATCATTAAACTATATGGAAATATGGTTTAGGGTAAATTATAGTTAAGTATGACAGAAAGGATAAGCTAATAAGGGATACAATACATATACATTTATACCACAACCAAAACGATAATTTACAATGTATTTAATGGAACAAGTTTAAATCTAAATTACGAAAACTTTGTAATTATTTTACTTTTTTTATAACAAGCAACTTTCTAAAAAAAAGTTTATAGTGAAAAGTCAAGCCGCCTTGGTTTCTTTGAAAATTTGTCAATCACTTTATATACATCAATATGAATGTCTCTATAGATATGTATTAATGCTAGTCCTGAAAGTGTCTCTCTTCTGTCATCCGCGTTCGAAGCCAAGTTTTAAGGCGCTTCAATGACGGAAAACTACGTTCTGCTGAAGCAACACTTACTGGGAACGTATCTTGAAGGGCGAGAAGCTTGCAGATTCGTGGAAAAACATCTGGATCACATTTATCCAAAAATTCTAAGACTTCTGTGGGTTTTTTTTTCAGAAGCATTTTTCCAAAACTCATATCGAACTTCATATTCTCCTTGAAGTGCACTTTCGAACAGACTTTTACTTCCACGATCATCCGGAATTAAACCAAATTTGTTTGATATATTTTGCAGAGCACTTTGCTTTCTTGCTTTGTCCTCGGCTTTTTCATCTGCATTTTTTGGGATGAGAACATTAATATCAAAGATGTTCAGTACGGATTCGTCAAACCTTGAGTTCAAATCTTGATTAACTTCATCCAAAGCCTTGTTGTAGATGACTACTCGATAATAGTCTTCGACACTTTCTACGGTAGGGTTGTCTCGATGTGTTATTCTTCGGATAATTCTAGGCTGTTTGGGGACGATGTCCAAGTCACTCATCATTTCAGTTGCTCTATTGAAAAGAAGATGAAAGACAGTGCCACTCTCCACTCGCATTTTTCACATTAGATTTTTTCACATTAGACATTTCATTTTTCACATTAGACTTTTGTTTATTACAGGCAGTCATATATAACAAACAACACAAAAATTATTCTTCATCGTCTTTATTTTTTCCTATTTATAACCCCGACGGGGGGGGGGCGATCGCCCCCTCCACCCCTCGCTGGATCCGCCCTTGGGAACACATTACACCTTTTAACCACCCAATTTAGATCAGAACCTAGTGGGGTTACAACCACAAGAACCGCACCATCCTTGACCCGGTGCACCATAGGAAATGAAGTATATTGTATTTTTAACCCCCAATTTAGACCAGATCCTTGTGGGGGTTTCAACTACAGAGACCGTAGCATATTTGACCCAGTGCGCTATAAGAAGAGGAGCACATTGCACCTTTTAACCACCGAATTTAGACCAGAACAGTTTGGGTTACAGCTACAAGGACTGTACCATTCTTAACCCTGTGCATCATAGGAAAGGGCATTGCATTCCTTAACTACCTAATTAGGACGGAACCCAATGGGCCTTGCAGTCACAGGAATATTATCCTACCCCTAACCTATCACCTATTGGATCTACAAATTCTATTGTGCCCATACTCCAGACAAGGGGATAATTTTAGCAGGTGGCGAAAATCGAACGGGGCTGCTGCATCCAGTCATTGTGCCATAACCACTGGGCTGTCATGACTCGTATAGAAGTGACTCTTTTGCACATCTATTGAATTAAAATCAGAGTATCATAACTATTAAAATTATTTATTTAAAATTATTCTAAAATAAAGGTTAATATTATTTAAATATTTTATATATAGTATATCTTCCCATTTCACTATATTTAATGAACCCATTTCTACGTAAAATAGTACAATCGGAGAATACATTATTTTAATTCTAAATAAAAAAAATAGGAAGAGAAGAATCGGGTAGAGTTTTCGATTATATTTTTATGATATTTTTGCTGAAAGATTTCAGCCTTCTAAAATATATCACACATTTTGTTAGTGTGACCTTGAAAAGTTTCAACAGATAAAAAAACTTTTACTCCCGGCAAGCCGTACAAAAAAACCGATTTATCAGTGGAGGTTTGTACAAGTGAAAAAAAATCACCCAGTCTTATAGCAAAACTATCATAGATATAAAAGACATTAAGTAAACATGTTTGATGTTTAAACATAATAAATCCTATCAGACGCCTTTTGATCTGGAGAGAACTCGTTGACTGATAGGAAACCTTTGTCTTTGAAACAGTTGAAACATTAAGGAATTGAAGTCCATATTAGGATCTAAATCTTTAGACTCTGCTCCTGCGTGCTTCTTGAAAGAAAAAGGGTTAAGCAACACGTTTTCTCCTTGGGTAAAGAATACATAGCAATCCATAAAGTTACGCAATTATGAAAGATATTACGAAGGTTCGGCAAAGTATGCAAAATCATGTGCTATCGACCACGCTTCATAGAATAGGCAATGACTTATTAACGGTTTGGGGCTTACGGTTAACTTATTAACGGTTTAACGGCTTGACTTATACTCCAATTCCCAACTGGAGGGCATGAAAAATGGGGTGCTTTTGAAAAGTCTTTCTCACTAAACAAAATATGGGTAAAAGCACACATAAAACTGGATTTACTGTCACTAGAATGACATTTTTAAACAGGTAAATTTTCAGTTATACACCTAAAAGGGTAACTATATCTATATGAATGTGTTCTTTTACTCTTTTATATCAGAATTGCAGAGTAATGGGTACATTTTATTTTACACTGAAAAGACCGTTTTAAACAGGCCATTTTACTCACTTGCTTACCTGATACCCAGTTGTTTACCTGCTTAAAAGGGTTCTTTAAGAGGGACCCATTTAAGCAGGTAAACAAGTACATGAAACGAACATCTCATGTTACCTGTTAACTTGTTTCATACGGTCTTTTCAGCGTAAAATAAAATCTCAATATCTAGAGAATGGAGTTAAAGGGGCGGGGTTGGCTCAGAAGAGGATAAAACTCCCTTTTAAATGGACAAAACCAAGAACAAAACATTTTTAAAAAACGAAAGGTCTTTTATTTGACATCCTAAAAGACGTACAAAAATTGTTAAAAACAGCCAGAGCGCTTTCGGACGTATATACGCCCTTCATCAGTGGCTACATGAGTAGTAAAAGCATGGAATGTTTATATATATAGAGAGAGACCATTTTAAAACAAATTTGCATAAAATATAAAATGGTAAATGAACTTACTAAAATAATACAAGAAATATACACTGAAATTACATAATAAGTTAAAACGCTTACGAATTTTTTTTAACTATTACAAGAAAATAACTAATACAAATTTTAGAAAAACGTCAGGCATGATATTGCACAATAAGTTTAAATGCTTACGAATTTTTTTAACTATTACAAGAAAAGAACTAATACAAATTTTAGAAAAACGTCAGGTTTATAATTGAGATAGAATTTGCATCTAGGTGGTACGTAAAATTAAAATATATCTACTATTCCGTGCAGTTATTATACAAAAAAATACAATAACACATCTACATAGATAGAGTTACATTTTACTTTCCCTGCAATACATGGTGATGTATAAGGAAGCATTGGAATCATGCCGAAAATCGCAAGTCGAGTTTTCGACGTATCTATACGTTTTGGGGCCTCTAGAACACGAAAACACTGTTTTAGAATTACGTCTGTGTAGGTGTCTCTGTGTGTGTGTCTGTCTGTGCAATATATGTATCCACTCTAACTCAAAAACTAATTGACTAAATTTCATAAAATGTGGCAGATAAGTTACTTGTGGATGACCATAGTGCTGGTTAGATTTTGATACGATTCGGGATAAATGAACCTGTCTTTTATTTTTTTGGCGAAATGACGCGCAAAAATTGCATGTATCCACTCTAGCAGAAAAACTAATAGATTAAATTTCCCAAAATTTGGTAGATAAATCTCTTGTGGATTACCCTAGTGCTGATTAGATTTTGGTACGATTTGGGAAAAAGAAACCTGCCTTTTTTTTGCGAAATGGCCCGCAAAAGTCGTACATATCCACTATAGCTGACAAACTAATTGACCAAATTACACAACATTTAGTAGGTAAGTCGTTTGTGGGATACCATGGTGCTGATTAGATTTTGATATGATTCGGAAAAAAATCCAAACCTCTTCAAATCAAGCCAGATATATTTTTTAAAAAAGTGAAATCTTAGGCCTAAATTGCCTAAATAATTTTAGGCCTTAATTGCCTAAATAATCTTATTCAAAGATTATTTAGGCAATTTCGGAATATAAAAATGTAATATTTAAAAAAACATGCTTTCTTTTAATGTTACCTAAAAAATTGAAAAAACGTGTTACAGATTCCAATAGAAATTTATTAAAAAAATAAGTTCATTTAGTTCTTCATACTTAACGATGATTTTAGGATTGAATCTCTGCGATAATTTTTTTCTTTCTCTAAGAAATCGATTAATGTGAAAATTATATAAAATTCCGCTTAAATATTAAATGAATAATAACTAAATTAATTTTTAAAAACATCTCACTGACAGTTTTAGGACTTGTTCAGAAATATAACTGTACCAAATTTTTTAGCCGTGCGTCACTTTACTTTCCACTACGGCGCTCACAGACAGACAGACATTGTTTCTTTTTAGTGTAGTATATTTAATATTAAATGTGTAAATACAATAAATCTAATGACTGCGCTTTAATATATGATGTATTGATTTCATTATTGACAGCAGTAATTAAACGTGGAGTTTCAAAGTGTAAGAAGTTAAAGCAAAAATATTATTTTCCAAACGCCAAGGGTATTCCACATTATAATCGCCAAATTCTTGCTTTCACGTTAAACTTGTAACATTTTCAGCCAGGAAGTAACTGCTCTAGTGAGACGCTCTTTGTCACTTTGATAACTGAAAACAGTGTCATCAGTTTCAAGGAGAGATTTTAAAACAAGGACACGAAGATAAATCAGAGGCAAGGAAAATGCTTTGAAATGAGATAAACTTCAGGCAAAGAGGTCTGAGAACTAAAGCATGCGGAACAATATGCAAAAACTATAAACAAATCATTTTGGAAGATATCTAATCATTCCTAGATGGGAGATAATATTAAATAACTTTATCGTTCTTGATATATATGCAGATGAAACTAAAAGTTACGATAGTTATATTTATTTTAAAAAAGTAAATTATAAAAGAACTATGATTTTAAAAAATGACGAAGTTTTTCGAATTTATAGCAATTGCATTTGATACTAAATTTATAATGAGCAATATTTTTAGACAAAATTGCTTGTTATTTTGCACTACTTTTAAATTTTTTTTAATAGAGCATTATACCCATGAATTCCAAACTAAGTCACGCATTCGTAAATATTTCAGTCAGTTTCTATTTACTTTGATTAATTGTTCTGCTCTGAATAATTTTGGACAAAATTATTTGTTAATTCTATGATTCTTTCAACGGCAATATTAAAACATCTATCTATATATACTAATTGCCAAGTGTCCGTCTGTCACGCTTTTTTAGGCACTTCCCGAATAGATAGAAACTTGCAATTTGGTACACGGCTTGGTCGTTTGATAAAAAACCCTGGAAAAATTGAATTTTTCGAAAACGTTCTCTAGAGGGGGTGCTCCACAACAAAACGTTCGAAAAGTGAAATGATAGGAAAGCATGCTTTGCGATAAGATAGAGACTTCAAATTTGGTGCATGGGTAAATCGTTCGAAAGGAAGAAAGTGTGCAATTTCAGATTTCCAATATTTTCTACTTAATGAGGTGCCGCACACCAACGATTTACCGAATAAATGAGAAACGTCTCCTTTAAAATTTGATAGAGGCTTGAAATTAGGTATATGGACTAATCATTTGACGAAAACACCCAAGACGAATATAGTTTTTCAAAAATGCTCGTTTAAGGGGGTGCTCCAGAGAAAAACGTTCGAAAGGTGAAGTGATAGAAAAAACATGCTTCGCGATAGGATAGAGACTTCAAATTTGGTGTACGGTTAGACAGTTTGAAAGAAAGAAAGTGTGAAATTTCAGATTTCCAATATTGGCTACTTTAAGGGGTGCCGCACACTAATATGTTCGATTTTCCGAATAAATGAGGCACGCCTCCTTTTAGATGTAATGGAGGCTTGATATTTGGTATATGAGCCAATCATCTGATAAAAAACCCAAGCCAAACATAGTTTTTTTAAAATGTTCATTTATGGGTGTGCTTCACAGAAAAACGTTCGAAAGGAAAATAATAAAATAGCATGCTTCGTGATGAGATTACTTTAATGTGGTGTACGGGTAGATAGTTCTAAAGGAAGAAATGGGCAAATTAAGTTTCCCAATATTTTCTTCTTTAGGGGGTTCTGCACACCAAAATATTTGATTTGCCGAATAAATATGAAACGCGAATTATTCAAAAATTTACATTATTGAGAGGTTGCTTATTGCTAGACCATTGATTTTCAATGGGTAATCGGCTAGTAGTATTATATCCATGAAATTACAAATCACCCCGACATAAATATTGCAGCCAGGTTCAATTTACTTTGATTAATATCTCTGAGCTAAATATTTTTAGACTTTGTCAATTTTACACTACAATCAAAGGAGATGTTAGAAACAAAGCATTATATCAATAAAATCCAAACTACTAAATAAATCATCCATAGATACCTCAATTAATTTCTATCGACTGGGATTAACTTTGTCTCCTGATAGCAAAAGGACTGGTTGGCTTTCTTTTACTGGAAAAATGCTATGAAAATTTGAAAATTTGAATGCGTGTTTTCGACGGGAGAGCACGTTTCAAGCATTCCTGATCACAAATCAAATGTTTTTGAGGTGATGTCTGTGTGTGTGTGTCAGTGAATCTGTGGAGGCGATATCTCATGAAAGAATAGAGCGGTTCGAACGAAATTTGGTACAAAAATTACGATCAGTGAATACTGGAAGTACTTTTAAACGCAATCGAATGTTCAGAACATCCCCAAATTTTGAAATGAAATTTTGAAAAAATCATCAAAAAATCAAAACCTTCAATAAAGTTACGTAAACAATTATTTAATATATAATTTTCCATTAGAAAACGATTGACACGAATTTTAGAACTCTAGCATGAACCGTTCTAGAGCCATTTCACTTTTTGCAAATAAATTTATCAAAAATTCACATAAAATTAAATGTAGTATTAACTATTGCGAATTATGTTTACTTTTCATATGAAATATTATGAGATAAATTTGTTATCATCATTTCCGTAGATCTAGATCGTTCCATTCACGAGCGAAGATACTTTGGGTAGTAGTTTTGTATTTGGGCGCCATTAGTCGTTTATCTACTATATAAGATAACCTATTTTTCCGACCATAAAGCTTGACGACATTTTGGCGACGAATTTGGTGGGATATCACCAAATACTTTAAGTGTTGCCAAATTAAAAGAAATGCCGCTAAATTGATGAAAATGTTGCCAAACAAATAAAAATGACGCTAAATCGAAGAAAATGACTAATTGACGAAAATTCAATATCTTGGAAATAATATGAGAATTTTCTATAAGAATAACCTATTTCTCAGTATGTATCGCTTGGCGAAATTCTGAGTACGAACTTTAGCTCCATATCGCCAACTTGTCAATTTTTTTAAATGTTACCAAATTGACGAAAAACCCGCCAAATTTATAAAAAAGGTCGCTAAATTGATAAAAATGAAGCTAAATCAATGAAAATAATGACTAATTGATGATAATTCAATATCTTGGAAAGAACGTAAGAATTGACTGGAATTGACCCATTTCTCCGTCCGTCCGTAATTCTTAACGAAAAATTTGGCGTGATGTCGCTAACTTGGCGATTTTTTTAATGTTGCCAGATTGACGAAAATGTGAATTTTTGAAAAAAAAAACCCATAAATGATAAAGGAATTCAATAATGTTAAAAAAATAATCGTACGTAATATATATACGAAATTTTTCATTACAAAATTAATGAAGAACTTTAGAACGCTAGTTTAAACCTTTTTCGAGTTATTGCATGTTTTTCAAATAAATTTATCTAAAGAATTGCATACAATTTAAAAGTACTGTTGTCAAATATGTGTCGTAAAATATACTTGACGATAAATATAACGAGCTGGGTAACTAATTTGGCGAAATATCGACAACTTGTCAACTTTTTGAAAATGATGCCAAATGTACATAAATTTCGCCAAATTGATGAATTACTTATCAAAGTTTTTTTAATATATAGATTATATATTTAGCGGATGCTTGCCATATTTCTAATTGTCAAGTTAAATTTGTTCGAAATATGAGTTAATTTGATACTTCGAAATAGTTTTACATGTTGCCATCCAGAAAAGTGTCAAACGCTAATATGCAATTCATTATGTATCTTGTATGTCTTCATTTCGCTGTGAAATAAGTAAAGTTATTACACTGTGGCGAAAATTATGCACTGCCCACATCCGATTTACTTCTTTTTAGATTTATAAGTGAAAATCCGCACACGCTTTGGTAATTTTTAAACATAGTATACACACTATCCTCGGGGACGCCTATCTAATATCCCTTCCTAATGTCTAAATTAAAAAATACATCTTTTTCAAATCTTTTAAATCCCTCTATCTTCCTATTAGCTGCCGTAAAAGTTCTTCGTGCGGAGCCAGCGACGTTGTACGATAGATCTAAGTCCGAAAAATCTCAATTGCTGTAATGCATGACGTATGTGTGACGTTTATGCTCAAAATTTTCATGCAGTAAACAAATCGAGTTTAGAAAATTCAGGAAATGTGCGCAACTCGGGCCCCAAAATAGAGAACTTTCTTATCTCTACCATAAATATTTCAAACTCGCGCGAACTCATGTGTTTCTTTACCTCGTTAGTCTATTTTTTGAACATTCCTTTTATTCTAGAGAAAAATTAAATAAATATCTAGTGAAAACAACAGATAATTTTGAATCTTTTGCACGTGACAAACTCCGGGCAGCTATTTTGACAGATCCTTACTTAGCAACCAATGAAAATCTTCAATATTTTTTTTTTGCGATACTTAGCATTTTATACGCATCTGTATCCATTGAAACCTATTAGAATGTTACTTTAAAGGGGTTTTTAGGAAAGTCCTTAAAGAAACCTGAATAAAATATCTGATGTGGGCAGCACATGACTTTCTTTAAAATGCAATGAATTTATATCTTTCACAGTGAAAAAAATGATGTATAAGATCCACGCCACAATGTTTTTAACGTTGAATTGTACATTTGTGCGAAATCACGAATCAGTAAAAACATTAAATGGCCCAACATTTACTGCTACTAACATATACCAGAAGCAAATATAAATAATATCAAATAACTTTCATTGTATTTCAATGTTTTGTCACAAAAATGAATTTAAAAAGTATTAAAAATGGGAAAAATCACGATTCAGTTAAGGGAAGAATTATGTTAAATGCTCCAATATTATCTGACACTTTAGTTACAAATACAAAGAAAATCTGAGAACCTGTTTACTCATTTGAATTTTCTGTCACAGAACTAAGTTTAAAAAAATATATAAAGTGGATAAATAATGACTCAGCAAAAGTGTTAAGTGGCACCAACATTTACTGCCTCTTCAGTAAAAATCTGATGTCGGCAACACATGACTTTCCTTATATAATGTAATGAATTTACTACTTTTACAGTAAAAAAAATAGGTTTTTCTTATAGTAGATACTAATATTCTTTCCAAAATATTGAATTTTCGACAATTAGTCGTGATTTTCATTGATTTAGCATCATTTTTATCCATTTGGCGAGATTTTCATTAATTTGGCAACATTTCAAAAAAGTCGCCAAGTTGGCGACATTCCGCCAAATTCGTAGCCAAAATCTCGCCAAGCGTTATGCCCTAAGAAAAAAGTTATTCTTACAGCAGATAAATGACTATTGGCGTTCAAATACAAAAGTATTATTCAAAGTATATTTTTTCATGAATGGAACGAGCTAGATCCACGAGAATGATGTCACTCAATTTATCGCATGGTATTACATATGAAAAGTGAACATGTTTCTCAATAGGAATTTTTTTTTTATGTGACTTTTTCATGATTTTTTTGAAAAATGTACAATATCTTGAGAACGGTTCATGTTAGCGTTCTAAAATTTATGCCAATCGCTTTCTAATGAAAAATTACATAAGAAATGTCTATTTGCGTAACTTTATTAGTGGTTTTGATTTTTTGACGATTTTTTCAAAATTTCATTCGAAAATTTAGGGGGGTTCTGAGCATTCGATTACGTATAAAAACAATAGGATTCCAGTGTTTACGGATTGTGATTTTTGTACCAAATTTGGTTCAAATCGGTCCATTCGTTCGTCAGTTATCGTCTCCACACACACAAACACACACACACACATCACTTCAAAAATGTTTGATTCGTAATCAGGGATGCTTGAAACGTGCTCTCCCGTCGAAAACGCGAATTCGAATTTTCGACCCCGTCACAATACTTTCCTTATACATTATGTATATAAGGAAAGTAAAACATTAAATGACCCAACATTTACTGTTACTAACATATACCAGAAGCAAATATAAAGAATATCAAATAACTTTCACTGTATTTCAATGTTTTGTCACAAAAATGAATTTAAAAAGTATTAAAAATGGGAAAAATCACGATTCAGTTAAGGGAAGAATTATGTTAAATGCTCCAATATTATCTGACACATTAGTTACAAATACAAAGAAAATCAGAGAACCTGTTTACTCATTTGAATTTTCTGTCACAGAACTAAGTTTAAAAAAATATATAAAGTGGATAAATAATGACTCAGCAAAAGTGTAAAGTGGCACCAACATTTACTGCCACTTCAGTATCAAATACTACAAAAAAAATCAGATAACTTTTCTGAGCGTTTTAATAGCTTGTCACAGAATGTAATTTAAAAAGTTGCGAAAAGTGGAAAAATCGCGATTCAGTGAAATTCTTACGTGAGGACCCACATTTTACTGCTACTTCAGTAGCAAATACAAAGAAAGTCAGAAAAACCAAAGTATCCTAGGTAGCAAGCACAAAGTCCCCTTAAATTTTATACACCAACGGAAACTGTGAGGTCAAAATATAAAAGAATTAAGAGGTGAAAATATAAAAGATCTAGAAAGTGAAAGTATAAAAGAACTAAGAGATGAAAATATAAAAGAACTAAGAGATGAAAATATAAAAGAACTAAGAGGGGAAAATATAAAAGAACTAAGAGGTGAAAATATAAAAGAACTAAAAGGTGAAAATATAAAAGAACTATGAGGTGAAGATATAAAAGAACTAAGGGATTATAAACTAAGGGATATAAAAGAACCAAGAGGTGAAAATATAAAATTTGTAACAGATGCAATAAATAAAATTTCTAATAATATCTTCCACCAAATAGTAAAATCTTAATTTGCATGAGTGATGATGAGACGTTTGTAAATCCTGCATGTAATGTAATGCGCATGTAATATAATGACGCAGGTAACTTCTACATAGCATCGAAAAAGATTTCCTTGTCAAATAGTGTACAAAAGAAAATAATATTTAATGGACATTTTTAAAAAGATATCGTTCCTTTGTCAAAAGTTATTTATATGAAAATCATATTTAGTGAAATTTAAAAAGCTGATGTAGGCAGCACATGACTTTCCCTACAGACTCAAATTCATTTCCTCTTTCATAATTCATTAAATTGATTGTAATTACTCAAAATGGTACAGATACTTATTTTATATTATATACAATTTGCAATTTTAATGTATTTTTTTTCACCAGGTAACTTTTGTTGTTTAGTTATTTGTGGGTTTTAACGCGCATTTTTTTTTTTTAAATGTTGCAGCTCTTCGAAATTAAAAAAAAAATAATAATAAATAAATAAATAAATATGTCGAAAAGGATTCATCTTAGAGTAATGGGGTTGATTTTATTCGTTTTGTCACTAAAAATTACGTATCAAAGAAGTATCTAATTAATATCTTTAACAATTTTTATTTCAAATTTTGACTATTTTTCTAAAATAAAAAAAGGCCTGTTCTATTTGTACGAATCATACCAAAATATAATCAGCAGCAAGATAGCCAACCCACAAATAACTGAACTACAAAATTTTAAGAGTTTTCATCGAATTGTTTTTAAACGCAGTGAAAACATGCATCTTCAGCTGCTCTCAAAAAACTTAAATATCCCGATAATGCTCCATCTTAGAGTAATGGTGTTGTTCTTATTCGTTTTGTTGTTAAAAATTGTGGTTTAAAACAAGTATTTACTTAATACATTTTTAAGCATGTTTATTCTTTAATTTCTGATTTTGACGATTTTTACGGGAAATTTTGCAAAAAAGAAAATGCGTGTTCTGTTTTCTGAATCAAATCAAAATCTAAGCAACATCAGATTAACCAACAAATGACTCATCTACCAAATTTTACAGAGATGCATTCCACAGATACACAGACAGGCAGACACACAGACGCGATGCTAAAATGAATTCGTGTTCTGGAATGTTCAAAACGTGTAGATCCGCTGAAATCTCGAATTCTGATTTTCGACACGATTCCAATACTTTCCCAAAATATTACCACCACCAATTACAATCAATTTAAAACATCAATTATCAATTTACAACAAAGTTGAAAAGTGTTTATGACTTTGTTCATTCTGTCTGTCTGTCTGTCCGTTAGCACGTTAACTGCCGTAAAAATGACTTAATCAAAATGAAATTTTAGTATGTTGTTCAGACGGTCTGTAGGGCCTATGGGAATATAAATGAATAATATCACCCAATTAGTTTTGGATTGAACCCGGGTTGAAAAAATGAAATACATTGAGCCCTATGGGACCTAATTTTTCAAACATTTTTTAAGCGGATTTAAAATTCACAAATTGCTTCGAAAATTTTAGGTAATATTCAAATTGTTCCATAAAATATATAAAAAAAAATTCAGCGAAATATATTCAGTAGTTTTTTAAATAAAAATTAAAATAATAATTACACCTCTTATATGAAACGCTCACGTTACCATGATATGAAAAGATCACATGACCCACTTCAAAATGATATATGGCATCCATCTTGTTTCAAAATCGTGATTTTTGAAGTTCTTTTTAATTCATATTGAGTGCTGTATCCGTCCTAAAACTACTTTATTTTTGCTTAAATTCTGTGCGTCTACACACTAAAACAACGCAAATACAATATATTTGAGTTTAAATGATTATCCAAATTTGATTATTTCTACAACGAAGCCTATAGTTCACTTATGTAAAATGTAAACAGCAAAATATGTTGAATGAGTTGTATTAGAATTGCTGTATTTCTTTAACACAAATTAATTTAACCCATGGAGTCTGTATGGCTAATATGAATGAAATATTAATTGATTTTATAAAGAGAAGGATGATTTTTTTCGATGAAGTTTTAAGCATAGAGTTTAATTACTTGTAGCTCCATGGTCTTAATTTTTAAATAAAATAAATTATTATAGTATTGTGATGAATGAAATGAATGGGAGAAAATTATGAATGAAATGCTGTTTTTATAGAGAGATCCAGGCGTGTTATTTTTTCTATGACGCCATTTGAATGAATTTCAGTTGTTTTCGATGAAGTTTTCAAATATAATAAATTATCATAGTATTATGATAGTTTAAAAAATATTACCGGGGAATGTATCGCATTTTAGAAATGTTTAAACCAGGCAATTTATATTTCAATGCCGTCATTTGAATGAAGTTCATTTTTTTCGATGAAGGTTTAAGTTTTCAAATATAATAAATTAATGTAGTATTGTGATAAGTTTTAAAATACTACCGAGGAATGTATTGCATTTTAGATTTTTTTAAATAAAATTGCATTGAAGTTGGAAAGTGTTTCATAATCAATGCTTTAAGCATGATTGATCTTTCTTGTTTAAATAAAAATTGAAATAATAATGACACCCATAATATGTACATAATATGTACACCCATAATATGACCCATAATATGTACACCCATAATATGACACCCATAATTGTACTCGCTTTGGCAGTACATATACTAAAATTGGAACGATACAGAGAAGATTAGCATGGCCCCTGCGCAAGGATGACACGCAAAATCGTGAAGCGTTCCACATTTATACGGGCGCGGTAGCCCATTGGTTAGCGCGCTGGAGTTGCACTCGGTAGGCCCGGGTTCGATTCCAGCCACTGCCAAAACTGCCGCCGCGTTCATGCGGAGTACGATCACGTTAAACATGTGGGTCCGAAAGTCCTTCCGAGAGGTTGGTGGTAGGGGAAGGAGGGTACGGTCCCTGTGGATGCCTCCCCCACTGGGTTCCGGTCTAAATTGGGTGGCACTTCCCGACCGTCCAAACTGTTACCTTACACCTTTCTGATAGGTCGGACGGTCTGGGTTTCAACAACAACAACCCATAATATGCGCTTCCCGGCCACACATGTTGCTACCATAAACCCTAGGGTTGGTCGTGTGGTCTGGGTCTTCAACGTTCATCCCATAATATGCGAAAAGATCACGTGACTCATTGCAAAACAAAATATGCATCTATTTTGTTTCCATGTGTAAAGATCCTGATATTTAAGGATCTTTTAAATTTATATGTAGTGTTGCATCCGTCATAAAACCGCTTTATTTTTGCGTATTAACTGTATTTCTAAATGTAGACGATTCTGTAATATTGCCTTTTTGATGAAGTTTTAAGCATGGAGTTAGAAAGTAATTTTACCTGCATGGATTTAAGTTTTTAAGTAAAATAAATTATTGTAGTATTGTGAAAATTTTAAAATATCGCCGCTGAATGAAAAGAATGGAAAAAAGTTTATGAATGAAATATGCACTGCTTTTTTGTAGGGAGCCAGACGATTTATATTTCGATGACGTTATTTGAATAAAGTTCATTTGTTTTCGATGAAGTTTTCAAACCGAATTATTGTAGTATTGTGATACTTTTAAAAATATCACTGCTGAATGTATCGTATTTTAGAGATGTTTAAATAAAATTGCATTGCATTTGGAAAGTGATTCATAATCAATGTTTTATGCATTATTGATCTTTCTTGTTATTTCTTCATCTGTTCCACCCTCCTAGTTCATCAGTACTCCAAGTTAAGTAAAGCTGTTTACATCTTCAATGTGTTCATCATCTGGTTTTACATTTCAGTATTTTTTTCGTTAATTCTTAAGACTTTATTTTTACTTTTATTGATTCGTAATAGTTTAAGCAAAATTTTTAAGGCCATTACTTTTTTGTTGTAGATTACAAAATCTTGAGGCCAATTATGAATATTTTTTTTTATTTTTACTTACCAGTTTCATCTTCAAACGTCTCATTAAAATCAAAAGTTAGAACATGACATTGAGCATAGATAAATATCAAATCAGGGCTTACATATTTAGTAGCATTCTAGCGCAAATATAGATAAGTACGTGTATCTATTACGAAGATTATAAAATTGCTTAATCACCTACACTTAGTACGTTGGAACCTTGAAATAAACAGATGTCCCAAAGTATGACTTTGTTCAACTGATGAAGCAGCATTGGCAATGGCCTTCCCGTAAAGTGACATTGCAGATTATTCCATCGATGTACGAAACATGTTTTGTTTTCGTTGCACGTCATTAGAATACAACTCGGTAAATAGCGCGTTTTCCATAACTTTTTCATTTTTCCTTTATATTTAAATTTTCTCATTTCATGTAAATTTCTGAAAACCCTTTTTGTACTTTTAAATTTTCTTAATATTTTTGTCTGCGTAAATTTCAAGCCTGTACATCGCTAAAATGTATTTGTTTATCGTTCTTTTGGAAAATCGAACATTTTAGATTTCAGATACCTAAACCAACAAATCGCAGAAACAGCAAATTTATAAGTAATATTTTTGAACGATCCTCCTTCATATCCAACTACAAAATAAATCCGACATTGCCCGGGGGTGCATGCAATCCGAGTATACGGTTTTCGTTATCTAAAGTTAACTAATTTTAAGTTAATTTTTGTTAATTTCGTTAATTATAAGTTAATTTTCGTTAACTAAAATTAACTAATAATAAGGCTTTCGTTAACTAATTCGTTAACATAATTCGAGTTTAACATACGTTTTTCAAATTTCCGGCGATTTTGTTAGCCCTGGTGTACGAAATGAAGTTTTTGTGAATAAAGGGAAGTGACAAATTGTAAGAGAAATTGACTGTGGATTATTGTGAATAAAGGAAGTGACAAATTGTGAGAGAATTGATTGTGAATTTTTGTGAATAAAAGAAGTGACAAATTTTAAGAGAATTGAATGTGGATTCCTTGAGTGCAAGAATTGACGTCCTCAAATCATGAGGAGAATATTAGGTTCCCTCTTGAACCCAGATAGCTAAGTGACAAGAACTGGTCTTAAGATCCAGAGGTTAGTTGTTCATATTCTTCCCTGGGCTTCATAAAATTTATAATTCAAACATACTAAACTTGCAAAATATAAGAACATTCAGGAATATGCATAAAAATACTTACATATTGAAATTTGATATTCCAGTTCCTTTCAACAGCTTAGAGAATGCATGCTTGTCAAATTTGGACACTATCGTGCTTTTACCCACTCCTAAAAACGGAAATATATATATATATATATATAATTTAATTTCAAAGTCATGAGTTTGACAATATCAATGTGAAATTTATTTTCTTAAATACATCAAAAAATAATTCAGTTTATTTCAGTTAAATTATATTGAAATAATGAAATCGTTACTATAAATTTATTTTTCAATTCTATCCCAACTTCAATATTTTTTACTTTCCGTACATACATAGTATAATGTGCAGGGAGAGTATTGTGAAGGGGTCGAAAATTCGAATTTCAGACCACTTCACAGGAATTTTCGTCGAAATAACACGTTTCAAGCATCCCTAAACTCGGATCGAACGTTTTAGGATGATGCCTGGGTGTACGGACGCAGTGTGTTAGTGTGTGTGTATGTGTGTTAGTGTATGTGTATGTGTGTTTGTGTGCGTGCGTGTGTATGTGTGTGTGTGTGTGTGTGTGTGTGTGTGTGTGTGTGTGTGTGTGTGTGTGTGTGTGTGTGTATGCGTGCGATATTTTACGAACGAATAGAGTGTTTTGAGCGTAATTTGATACTGTTATTACGATTGATTTTAAACACGATCAAATCCCCAAATTTTCGAATGAATTTTCGAATAAAAATCATAAAAAATTCAGAACATTCAATGATTTTAAATAAATAATAATTCTGTGTGTATATTTTTATTCTGAAACGAATGGCATAAACTTTACAAAGCTAGTGGAAGGACACGTTTTAAGCATCCTTGAACTAAAAACGAAAGTTTTTAAGTGACGTCTGTGTGTGTGGGTGTGCTTGTCTGTGTGTGACTATGTGTGTGGATGCGACATCTCACGAATAAATGGAGCGTTTGACTATAATTTAATACGATTATTACAATCAGTGAATACTGAAACCCTATGGATTTTAAATGCAATCCAATGTTCAATAGACTCTCTAATTTTCGAATGAAAGTTTGAAAAATAACAGTAACCAATTTAGACCAAAAACAATAACTTCACACGTAATTTTTCTTTAAAATATGATTGACGCTAATTTTAGAATGCTATCCTGAACCGTTCTCGAGACATTGCACCATTTATGAATGGATTTTCGGGAAAAATAATCATTTAAAAATCAAAACCTCAAACACTGTTACATAAATAACCATTTCATACATAATGTTTCATTAGAAAACGTAACCTTTAAAACGCTGGCATTAACCGTTCCAGAGATATCGACCGCTTCTCAAATAAATTTTTCACAAAAATTACATAAAATTAAAAGGTAGTAAGTATCATCAAATATGTTCATTTTCCATATACAATGTTATGCAACCAATCCGTTAACATCATTCTCGTGCATCTAGTTCGTTCTATTCACCAGATAAGTTACTTTTTGTAAGTCGTTTTGTATTTTGACGCCCAAGAATTCGTCCTTAATAATTTATTTCACTGGATATTAATTAATTTACGAAGGTATTCGTCGTGAGTATGGATAAACCATTGTGTTTGAAGCAATACATTGCCAAATGGACCCAATTTCAATTAATATGTTATTAATTCACTGCCAAACATCTGATTTGCGCAGCACTTAACTTTCCGCATATAATGCAATGAATTTACTTATTTCTCAGTGAAAATAGGATGTATAAGATCCAGGGCATAATGCTTTTAACATTGAATTGCACATTTGGCTCTTTTTTGGCGATGACAGTATGTAAAACTATTTCGAAGTACCGAATAACCTATATTTCGTGCAACTCTAAATGGACAATGATCAATATGAATAGCATTCACAATAAGCAATATAACCCATATATTAAAATATTTTAATAATTAATTCATCAATTTGAATTATTTCTGTAAATTTAGCGTCATTTTAAATTTTGATTATATTTTTGCCAATCTGAGGCGACATAATGCCAAGTTGGCGATATTTTGCTGAATTAGTCGATAAGTTCTACAAATTTATTGCCAAGCATTACACACAGATGGAGAGAAGAGCTTTTTTTGGTATAATATTGCATGAATTTGAAATTTGGGGTATAATATTGCATAAAAAGTGAACATACACAAAATAGTTAATGTTTTTTTTATTTTATGTAATGTTTTTAAATAACTTACTAAAAAACGTGCAATATCTTGAGAACGTTTCATGCTAACATTCTAACGTGTGTCATTTGTTTTCTCACAAAAAATTAAATAAGAAAAGTTCATTCATGTAACATTATTAAATGTTCTGATTTTTTAATGATTTTTTCAAAATTTCTTTCAAAAATCTGAGGGTCTTTCATATATTCGATTGCATTTAAAAGCAATAGGCTTCTAGTATTCATCGATTGTAATCATATTTGTACCAAATTTCGTTAGAAAAGCTCCATTCGTTCGTGAGATATCGCTGTCACAGACTCGTGGGCACACGCATTATCACACATACTTACACACACACACAAACATATTTACACACACATACAAACATATTTACACACACATACAAACATACTTACACATACACACATACTTACACACATACAAACATACTGACACACACATACACACATACTCACACACACATAAAAACATATTTACACACACATAAAAACATATTTACACACACATACTAACACACATACACTCAGGCATTACCTCAAAAACGTTCGATCCGAGTTCATGAATTCTTGAAACGTGCTTTTCCGTCAAAAACTCGAACTCGAATTTTCGACCCCGTCACAGCACCTATATATTATACTACATATATAGGGAAAGTAAAAATACTGAGCTGTGGATATTGTACACCATTATTTCGCTATGAAAGCAGTAAAGTCATTATGTAGGGAAAATCATGTGCCGCCCACATTAATTTTTTTTTAATTGTCGAGATTGGTTTAAAAATAAAAACATGTTTATAAATGAAAACTAGAGGCGCGACATTTCATCTTACATAATACGTAAAAAAAGTTCAATGATATCTTCCCCGGAAGTCAAATTAATATCTTTGACCTCCTTTTCAGGAGATTATGTATAAAACACATTTTTAGCCGTGATAACACGGATTACACGGAAGAATTCATGAATATGAAGTGCATCTACTTTTAAGCGTAAACTAAATATTTCATTCGAAAGGCGGGTTGCATAACATCATGCGTTGTGCAATAGTATATATGATTACTTTCCCTACAATGCATGGTAATGTATAGGGAAAGTATAGCAAATCACAACTCGAGTTTATGACGGAGCTGCACGTTTTGAGCAAGCAAAAACTATTTTTAGCATGACGTCTGTGTGTGTGCGTGTGTGTGTGTGTGTCTGTCTGTGCAATATATGTTACAGAGTCTACTTCGATAATAAGAGCTTGCAATTTCGTCCCAGTAGCTCAACGGTTGAGTATCGGGTGGCGAGTTCGGAAATTGGGGGCTCGATTTCCGGTTGGGGCAGTGAGGTACTTTACAATGTATCCATTCTAACTCAAATACTAGCTTATTCAAATTGATAATATTTGTTGGCAAGTAACTTGTGGGTTACCCTGCCGCTGACTAAATTTTTTTTAAAAATAAATATTGAATTGGAAACTAAATATTTTCTAATGCATATTTTTTATGCTTACTATTTATATCTATCTTTCGAAGATATTTCGAGTGACAGTAAGAAAAAAGGGGAAAAAAAAGCACTCGCTCGGACAGATATTTAAATTTTTCTGGATAAAAAAAGGATCAAAACATTCCCATATTGAAATTATCTTTATGTATTCACGATGCGCACCCTATATCCGAGAACACAGAAAGTATTATTTACAATTTTATATATTAATTTCAGAGGTACAAGCTTCCAAAGTGTTTACATTTTTCGTAACGCTCCTTTTTCCGCTACAGAAAACCCAAATACAGATGTTATTCACATCAAAATTGCAATTTATTTCTTTAAAAGTGTTACTTTCCCTGTCTTTGACAGGCATAAATACTAGCTATATTTCTAAATAAAACAACGCGTGTACGTGAGTAAGCGTACAGTTTCACAACATGTTGTCACAAAAATTCATTGCCAACATATCGTCTTAATTAGGTGGACATTTATTGCACCTGCAGCTTAAGGAAGAACTCGTAAATTGTCCTTGCTTATCTGGCCTTGCCCTTTACCTTGTCAACTATCGGGGGAATTCCTGGAATACTGTCATCGTGTCATCTGTTCATCTCATTAGCACATACCATTTCTTCTTTAATTATCCTATGATCGATACTTTTTTTCATAATATAAAGGAAGCAAATGCTGCCATAGATTTGTTTCATTCGACAAGATTATTGAAATGTTTTTGTCTTATATATTTCATTTCTTTCCAGTCAAATGTAAAGGGATGTAATGTGATGGGGTCAAAATCCAACAGCTGGACTTTTATGGATTTACACATTTTTTTTTTAATGATGCCTGCCTATGTGTACGTATGTGTGGATGATGTATTTCGAGCAAATGGAGATAATAGATGGAAATTTAGCACAATCATTTAAATCGATAAACGTTAGAGGCCTAACTATAGTCCAATCAGAAAAACGCTCTTTATTTTTTGAAGATTGTTTTTCCGAAAATTAAAATAAAATTTAAAAACAAAGTTAAAAATTCTTATAAAAATATTTATATGTCTAATTTTTTATTTTTAAGTGAATTTCATCATTTACAGAACATTTACACGTTGCACTGGATGCTGCTCATATCCTAGGATGGGTCGGACGGTCTGGGTTTTCGACACGCTGTACTGGAAGTATTGCACTTTTTTTATATGAAATGAAAGCAAATACATAATAAAATAAATATATTCCAATATGTAAACGCTTTGAAAGTACTTCTACTAGAAATAAATTAACACTATTGTTTAGGAATTATCACGTGACGTTCTCGAGATATTGGAGAATTCTTTTTAATCTTGATTGAACTCACTCTAGAAGAAGGATTATAATATTTTGAACACTTTTTTCAAAAATTGAAAACATTATAAAAAATATATGTTAAAATATGTTACAACATTTTTTTATATGTAATGTTCAGAAGTGAATGGATTTACAAAATGATAGCAAGCGAACTTTAAGATATTGCATGTTCCGTCATACTAGGTGGCGCTACTATAGCGAGATCCGTTGTTTAGCTAATTCCGTTTGACGGACATAGTCGCGTTTATTAAGGTGTTCAGGTCCATGCTTTCTGCACTGAAGATGGAAATCCAGTTGATTTCCGAAATGTACGTATGGAGATTTATTTTGATTTGAGCTGCATTTTACTTTGCGAACCAGTTCATTCTTGATTATGGGCGCAATGTCACTTCTTTACTTAAACAATGAAGTAGTTAGAGTGAAAAGCGATATTGGGTTTACCGTCATTTGACTGGAACTAATAATTTTCAATGGTGGCGTCCTCCAGAAACACGAGCGCAAAGGGCTAATGAATAATGATAGTAAGATGGAAAGAAATATGAACGAAAATCTAAATTATTTTAATAAAAAAATATACAAAATACACATTTCATTTCATGAATTCCAAAATGCATTATTTCTAAACAGAATTATATATGTGATTTGGGCTATTTCGTGAAAATTCACCAATATTTGAACGTTATTATTTGCTTTAAAATGAAAAAATAATATAAAACTAGCGGACTTTGCCCGCCAGCGGTCACTAAATATAGCGACCAGTTTTCTTTGCAAGTTCTGCGTCCGTTGCGTGGGCGCAATCTCCACATCCCCTCACAGACCACTTCATTTGCCTATCACGTCCCTCTTTTTGTGCGGGCGCAAAAGCCGCAAAGCGATAAAATTCTGTACATCAAAATCGGAGCAAGCGTCGCATAACAATAAACTTTTCAAAAACTACAATTTTAAAAAGCACCTCTCACAGTTTTTGGAATATTAAATTTTTAAAAACGAAGATTAAATAGAAAAAAAAAGGACAAAATTCCTTAAATAGAAAATCGTAGACAGAATGCATCCTTTCTTAGACAGAGGCCTACTTTCTCTCCTCATCACGTGATCCCTCACATCCATTCTTCCTGTACTCAAAGCGAGCTTCACATGAAACTCAACTCGCGTTTAAATCAATGCGTTTTTACTTTGTTTTCAGCGATTTTAAAAAATCTATATTAAAAAACTATAGACTTTATCAAAATCCAGGCTTTTAGAGCAATGTATCTAATTTCATTAAGTCGAATAAAAAACCGAGGTCGAACGAGTTTTTTTTAATGTGTGTGTGTGTGTGTAGAAGATATGTTTTTCTTGAACCCGTCTTTTTTTCCTACGGGCAAGAGAGGTTTTATGGTTTTATACAAATATTTAAAAACCTATAAAATTTTTCAAATTTTTTAAAGGTTCCGGTTCGATAGCTACGTAAAAATAATTCACATAAATATAACGTGTTTTTATAAGCTATATACATTTTTTACAACTATATATATTTTGTTAGTATGTGTGTGTGTGTGTTTTCACCCCTACGTATAATATATGGAACTTGCCACCCAAGTTTGGTCCAAATTGTTTCAATGGTTTTAGAGATTACGGAGGGCCAACGATTTGACACGCATAAAAACATGCGCGCACATACACATAAACAGACAAACAAACACACACACATACTCACCCACACGTCACGATTTATTATATAGCGATCCAGTTGATATATTTACAGTAAAAACTCGACTTGTGATTAAATTACGATCACCATACTTTTCTTGAGCTACATCGATTATAGTAAAAAGTTTACTTAATCTACTGCTAAAAGCGAGAAAAGCGAGAAAAGTAATATGCCAACAAAACTGCATCATGCATTACAGAATAACTTCAAGCCATCAATATTCTAAAATTTAAAAATTCGTGCAAATCTAACACAGAAAAAATGTTCGAGTTGAAAGCATTAGCATATCGAGCATAGATAGTAGTTTTAGTTTACGAGCATACAACGGTACACCTCGGAGGGCTCATGAATGGAAATTTCACCGCAAAATCGTGCCTGTCGTCCCACGTGAGTAAATGCAAAGTCCTTCAGAGTAAAACTCTCAAAGTTGATATGCCGATCAAAACTCGTCATAAAATTCACCTTGAAGAAATCATGATCTTTTATATATATTCGTCATTGTATTAAGAACAGCCCAAAGTTATAATGTATTGTGTGACTTTGGATTTTGTTTTTGGTGACATTGTCTGACATTTGGAATGGAAATCCTCGAACTTGAAAGCATGGAGAAGGATGCCATTGAAAGAGAAAAAATGATCATTCAAATGCTTGGGACAGTAATCTTGAGCAGGTGCAAGGCTGAAAAGCAGTGCAAGAAGGCTTACCTTGAAAAGCTCAGTTTTGCTCCTTATGTCAAAAGTATTTAATACAAGATTTCTAACGGTTTCTGAGTGGTTGATTAAGACATATGGAGATCTTTTACGGATAAATGAGATTTGATGTCGTTTTGACCTTAAAAAGGGATGTATTGCGGTGTTTGAACAAATCGCTATGTAGAAATGAAAATACTGCTTACTATAATTAATCACCTTTATACTTCAATGATTTATAATTTTATCTCTTTAAATGTAAATTTATTTAAAATTTATATTTTTGAAAAATTAAAATTTATTTAAACTTAAACTTATTTTATAATATCTAAAATTTAAATCAATTTAAAACTCATTTAAAGTGTATTTAAATTTCAAATAATATTTTTTTCTTAAAGAATTTTATCAATGCTTGTGAGTAAGAAGGGATAGTTAGAATATTAAACAAAAGCAGATTGAAAGCTGTTGTAACGATAGTTGGCTGCTTGATTAGAATTCAACATGTTTAAAATTGTAATTGCAACTATTTTTACTTTCCTTATATACAATAATGTATAAGAAAAGTATTGTGACGGGGTCGAAAATTCGAGTTTTCAACGGGAGAGCACGTTTCAAGCATCCCTGATCACGAATCGAACATTTTTGAAGTGATGTCTGTGTGTGTGTGTGTGTGTGTGTGTGTGTGTGTGTGTGTGTGTGTGTGTGTGTGTCAATGAGTCTGTGGAGACGATAACGGACAAACGAATGGACCGATTCGAACGAAATTGGTAAAAAAATTACAATTCGTAAACACTGGAAGCCTATTGCTTTTATACGGAATCGAATGTTCAGAATCCCCTTAAATTTTCGAGTGAAATTTTGAAAAAATCGTCAAAAAATCAATACCTCTAATAAACTTACAAATAGACATTTCTTATGTAATTTTTCATTAGAAAACGATTGACATAAATTTTAGAAAGCTAACATGAACCGTTCTCGAGATATTGCATATTTTTAAAAATATGTATCAAAAAGTCATATAAAATAAAACAAAAAATTTCCTATTGAGAAACATGTTCACTCTTCATATGTAATACTATGCGATAAATTTGGTGACATCATTCTCGTGGATCTAGCTCGTTCCATTCATGAAAATGATACTTTGAGTAATACTTTTGTATTTGAACGCCAATATCATTTATCTGCTGTAAGAATAACTTATTTCTCCATCCATAACCCTTGGCGAGATTTTGGCGACGAATTTGGTGGAATGTCGCCAACTTGGCGACTTTTTTAAATGTTGCTAAATTAACGAAAAACTCGCCAAATGGATAAAAATGACGCTAAATCAATGAAAATGACGACTCATTGACTAAAATTCAATACCTTGGAAAGAATATAAATATCTACTATAAAAATAATCTATTTTTTTTACTGCAAAAGTAGTAAATTCATTGCATTATATAAGGAAAGTCATGTGCTGCCCACCTCAGATTTTTAGTTATTTACATCTAAATAAGTGAAAAATAACGAAAAAGTATATTTAATAAAAAGTTAAATGTTATGGTTAAAATGTTATGGTTAAATGTTATGGTTAAAATAAAAAACAAATCATAATTTGAATTATATCGTAAGAACATCTTTAAATCTGAGTTTCATTATGCGTCTAAGGACGCACAATGTGGTTAGCAGCTATAGCTGACAATGAACTATTTTTTGTTCAAATTGCACTGTAAAATATCAGAAGTACTCAAGAAGGAGGGGGGCAGCTAGTTGCTCGATTAAAAAATAATACTCTCCCATTTCTGTTATTAAACATTTTGACAATATTTTTTAATGTGCTTCGATTTTAAAACAAATTTTCAAGTATTGAGGTGGTGTCAAAAATATGTATCCCGTGAGGATGGATCTACACGTTTTGAGAATTCCCGAATATGAATAAACCATTTTTACTTTCCCTACAATATTAAGTAGATGTAAAGGGAAAATATTGAGATTTGGTTGAAAGTCTGATATTCGGATTTTGACGGATTGACACGTTTTGAGCATCCCCTATTACGAATCAACCGTATTTTCAATAATGTCTGTGTATCTGTCTGTGCATGTGTGTAAGTCTGTCGTCTGTCTATGAGTCTATGGATACGATGCCTCTCAAATAAATTGAGCAAATCCAATGAAACATGGCACGATTATTTTAATCAATGAATATCAGAGGCGTATTGCTTTTCGAGGTGAACGGACCATGGGAAGAATTTAAATTTTGTAAACATCTCTATTAAAATCCGAAGAAAAGTTCAAAAAGATAATTTCTGAATCCCGCCATTCTCTAGGTAGTTCACGTTTTAAAGCTTTAAAAAAAAATGTAAAAAAAAATAGCAAACATTTACATTATTATCAAATGAGTGGTTACTTTTGAGAATACTTTTTTCTAGAAATGAATTAAAAATTTTGTAGGAGATTTCACAAGCCATTCGCGAGATATTAATTACAAAATTTATTTTCCCTGTGGGAGACGTGATAGCTCTTGAATGAATAAAGCGATTTGCAAAAGGAAATAATTAATCATTTCTTAAATCAATTCGATATTTATTATTTTATTTAACACGTGAAAGGATTTATATGGTTACACACAATTTTGTATTAAAAACTAAATACTTATTTAGAGGATAAATTCGACATTAAATTATAGATACTGTCAATTTCGATTATATCTTAGGTAGTTTTCTAAATTTTCAATTTCTGGAAGCCAATGTGTTACATATAAAATTGCCTTTAGGCACTAACCTTTTATGTGTGCATCAGGAAAATATGTTTGATTGTAATAGTTGCAAAATAATTAAAGAAACTAGTTGCATTTTACTTGCTGGTGTATAGACAAGATGGATTGGTACTAACTTGTTCACATACATTTGTCAGAAAATCCGTAGGGGAAGGGGGTATTCATAAACGTTGATCGCTATATCTGATTTAGTTTGCTCAACCAAAGAATAGTACATACGGGGGATCTTATAATTAATCCTTTGAACAATATCAAAAAGCATATTGGGTTACATATATGACGTAAAACACGAAAATTAATAAACGACCTTCATTCAATATGTTTCTAAAAATTTATACGGAAATTGAGGCATTAAAAATATTTCATAAAATTAAAAAACATTAATTATCGCGAACTTTGTTTACTTTTCATATACAATATTATACGATAAATTTATTAATATCATTTTCGTGGATCTAGTTCGTTCTATTCACAGGAGAAAATACTTTGTGTAATATTTTTGTATGTATTTCGACGGCAAGCAATTCGGCAATAGGCATTTATTTATATATAAAAAAAGCCTGCATCTCCGTCTGTCTGTAACGATTGGCGATATTTGGTAAATTTTGACTACTAATTTGGCGAAATATCGCCAAAATTTGGTGACTTCGTTTTATAATGGTGCCAAATTGACAAAAATGTCATCAAAATTGCAGAAATGAACGAAAATAATGCCAAACTGTTGAATTTTTAAAAAATATTTTAATATATGGGCTATATTGCTTATTCTGGATGATATCAACATTTTATTTTCAAGTCAGATTTGCGCGAAATGTAAGTTAATTGGGGACTTCGAAATAGTTTTACATGTTGTCCTCCGGAAAAACGCCACATGTACAATTCTGCTTTAAAAGTATTGTGCCGTGGATCTTATAAATCATTTTCACTTTCCCTGCAATACATGGTAATGTATAGGGAAAGAATTGGAATCGTGCCGAAAATCGCAACTCGAGTTTTCGACGGCTCTACACGTTAAGGGACCTTCTAAAGAACCTTGCTGTCCCAACCGGGAATCGAACTCTGGACTCTGTACCGTTAAACTACTGCTACGAAATTGCAAGCTCATATCGTCGAAGTGGACTGTGCATTCTCCACCCTCTAATGTCAGATTGGCGAGCGACTGACAATCTGACTGACCACCTCCTCCTACTTTGACTTCAGATTAGCCTTCTGGTACTACTATTTTTACCCACGTCAGTATCATGCGTGGTCGTTGTCCTCTCAATTTCTCAGAGTCCACTGAATTCGTACTAGTTGTACTAGGGTCACGTTCAGACCTCCAAAATCTGTGCACTAACCTACAGGGTTGATTTGTTCGGGCGCCATTGAAAAGAGCCTTGCTGCTCCAATCGGGAATCGAACCCTGGATCTCGAAACTGGCCATCCGAAGCTCTACCTTTGAGCTACTGGGATGAAATTGTAGAAGTAGACTTTGCCACCTCTAGAACACGAAAACACTATTTTTAGCGTGACGTCTGTGTGTGTGTGTCTGTGATTCTGTCTGTCTGTCTGTGCAGATTTTGTATCCACTCTACATGAAAGACTAATTAACCGAATTTCGAATACTTTTGTAGGTAAGTTCTTTGTGGGTGACCCTGGTGCTGATTACATTTTAGTACGATTCGGGATAAAAGAACCCGCCTTTTTTTTGCGAAAAGGCCTGCAAAAATTGGCTGTATCCACTCTAGTTGAAAAATTAATAGACCAAATTTCACAAAATTTAGTAGATAAATCACTTGTAAACTAACCTGATGCTGATTAGATTTTGATACTATTCGGAAAAAAAGGAACCTGCCTTTTTTTGTGACATGGCTGAAACAATCTTTAAACCTCAAAATAAAAGACTGCGTATGCTTAACCATATCCCTTAAATGCTTATTTTATACTTGATTTTTGACGACGAAAATATTAAGGCCAACCCCATTACTCCAGTACTAGCTATTCTCGAGATATTTTAGTTCTTTCGCATTTTCGCTACGCCATCTTTGTAAATAAGTCCTGTTACCAAATGAAAACGAAAATTGAGTTAAAAGTGCAAATTCAATGTAATTTAAGCAAATTCAGTGTAATTTAATATTTTGTGCCATTAACCTCAATTTAATGAATTATTAACAAAATAAAGAGAAAGTGAATATGAGTCTGCAGGGAAAGTTATATGCTGCCCACATCAGATTTTTTCACTATGAAAAAAGTAAATCATTACATTATATAAGGAAAGCAACGTATTCTGAATTCAGTTAAGTATAAAGAAATTTTCTAAATACTTGTAAATATATTTATTGATGCGAAGCGAATTCAGAGAATAACTTCAATAACACCTTAACACCTTCTCACATCTGATTGTGTGCTAAAGTTCCATTGACATGGCAATTCGAACCGATTCGAATAAAACTTGCTCAAAACTATATCTTGACCAAAAATATAGTTTGAACTAATCATGTTTTTGGTCTTGATGAAACCTGAATTTTAAATTTTGATCTGATATGTGAGGTCAAAAGTCAAATAATGTTAAGATCAGTCGAAAAAAATTAATATAAAAATACTCAGGCGACAAACAGAATTTTCTACTTGATTGCAATAACTTTTACAATTCTACAAGTTTCTAGACTGTCTTGTACATTAATTATTTAATATTTGGATTTAACATGCTGAGTTTTTTGTATTCTCATGTAACAAACGACTTAGTTGTTAAATATGTAACTTAATACGCTGCTGTGCTTCAATTTTTGGATCGAGAGAAACAGTTTAATTATTTTAAATAAAAGTAAATTGTCTGCAATATTATATATCTAATCAACATAAAGAACAGTTTTATTAAGTTATTTTGAATTTAGTTAAGTATAAACATATTTTCAAGATATTTGAAATATTTATACTCATTTGTAGTCATTAAAGTACAATAAGCAAACTACAAACAAAAATATACTAATTTCAGGAAAAAATAAATTCTATGAAAATTATCGAAATACGTTCAACCTGCAGCTAAAAGTCATAAAATTTATACGCATTACATAAAACGGCATAAACACCAGAAAATAAGGGTGTTTATTATTATTATTATTATATTATTATTATTATGCTAGCACGAATGCTCGACGTTTCCCAGAATGTAAGACCTTGCACTGAAACATGCAGAAAATTCTCCAAAACCAAACAACGCTTTAACCACATGCCCACTTAGAACAAAACAGAAATAACTTGCGTGGAAGTAATACCCCTAAAAAACGCGGAGAGCATGCAATCCGAATATACGGCCTTTATTAGCTCAAGCAAAATAATATTCTTTAAAGCTAAGCTCTAGCATATTTAGAAGCTAAAATAGGAATCAATTTTACCAATTGATAAAAATGATTGAAAAAGCACAATAGATGTACGATACACTATGAATTTAACCAACAGTTTTAGAAGGAAAAGCTAGCATATGCATTAAAATTAAGATTAAAAAACAATTAAAAACAAAAATCAGGAAACATTAGCTGCTAATAAAAATTTCTCCATAAAATAAAATAGTTTCTCTAACGAAGAAAGTGTAATTTTTAAACGTCTACGTACGATTCAAATAAAATTTTCACATAATATTTATTATGATGAAATAATCGTACATTTAAAAAATAAAATAACATCTGTAAAATACAGAAAATTATAATTTAGTATTTTAAACCGCAGTTCCTATCACGACAAACGTCTGGTTTGTCGACTGCAGTTCATATCTCGTTAGCTCGAAAATAGTCTTTCTTAAGAAATTGATTTTAAAATGGCGAAATATCGACCAAATTTCTACTTTTAAGTTCAAAACTTTTAAACTAATTTGATTTTTTTAAAAATCTCTCCGACGTACAACGTCCGTAGAATTCAGCTACCCCTGTATCAAATTTTGTGGTTATCGGAAGCTTCGATTTTCCGCTACAGGCGACACACACATCTTCTTTTATTATGTAAGAATATTTTATGCTGTCTTATACGATAGTCTATAATCATTAAATTTATATAATTTGTATTAAATATGGTTGTTTACGAAGTCATAGAAAAAAATAAAAACACATTCTTATTTAAATTAAAAACATCAAATACTATAAAAAAATTTAAAAAAATCGCTGTCAAAATATGATTGATATAAAACTTAATGAAATACAAGTGTTTATACAAGAATAATTTTAATAAAATCAGAGAAAAAGAAAAATATATATAAAAATTATTTAATTTGGAAGAATTATATTCCGTGTTATTTAACTTCTTAACATTCCTTCAAAGCATGTAAGGCAAAATTTGATGTTAAATAAGTATAACATGAAGTAAATGCAATATAGTAATAGAAAAAATGAACTTTAGTACATTTTTACTATTAATATAAAATGTTAAAAATATTTTATTAACATGTTAAAAGCTTTAGCTTTCAATATTTATCTTTATTTGTGAGTATTGAAGTTTGTGCAAATATTTTTCTAACATTTTTTGAGATTACGAAATTATTTTAGCAATGCTTAAAAAGATAGAATAAAACATTAAAAAAATACCAAAATCATGCACATTTCAAATATATTAAAAAATTCATTTTCTTTCTTTCGAAGAATAATCGCTTGAAATTATATGTGGCATTTTGTAATTTGAATTTAGTCAGAACGTTAAATAACAATTGAAAATATATAATTTTTTTTTCAAAAACCAAATACAAAATCGTTGATAACATGCTTTAAATGGAACTAGACATATCAAAATTGTTTAACATAATTTGCTATTTTATTAATAGAACTTTGACATAGAGCCGGAAAAAGATTGGATGAGGCATTAAAGAAATACTCATGTGTCACAAACAAAAGTATTAATTAAAATAAATAAAACTGCTGCATGTAAGACAATAACTTCACAAAACTTCCTGGAATATGCCTGTTTAGTATGAAGTTCTTATGACATATGAAGTTTTTTAAGTTATTAAAAGTATTAATATTAATTTCACGGGAAAAAGTATTAATATTAATTTCATGGGGAAAAAGTCTGAATATTAATTTCAGGGGGTGGGAGTACAAATATTGATTTCAGGAGGAATATATGAATATTGATTTCAGAGGAAATAAATCTTCAACTTGGCAAATATTTGAAATTGATTAAAGAAAACACTAACCTTTTGGGCCAACGAGGCAAACTTTCGCCATCATCTCCTTGATGACTTAAAAGCTTTCTTCCAAAAATTCAGTAAAAATATTCAAACTATCAAGCAACTTAAATGACAAGCACAGAAGAAAATCTTATAATCTGAAATATCAATTTCAGTTTCGCTCTCTCCTGTTCTTTAAGACTTCTTCATCTGCCGAAGCCAGTTTCTAGAATGAATAATAAGTGTCGGGAGTAGTGAGTGATAAACACTCGCAGAGGCTCTACTTTGAATTATACTCAATTAAACAGAAAAACACATCTTTTGGAGAAAGATCATGTGGAAAAATCATCCGCGTCCACAATAGTGAGTGTGACGTCATGAATTCTATCCAATGGCAGGTAGGCCTCGATAACAGAAGAGCGGGAAAATGTTTATTTATCGTTGGCAACTTTCTTGACGCGGCATCTTACGTCGCATCCCATTGTCAAAATTCTATACACTGTGAGCGGTTCTATTTCATCGCATCAAACTTGTGATGTCATGCCAATAAATGTTCTTTAGACCTCGTGTTTCATAACTAAGAGATTCGGATGAAACAAGACTCATAGTCATAAATTCGCATATGTCGGAAATACTTATAACTTTTTATTAATCAATTTATTCAGTTGAAATCGCTTTTTATTTAATTTACTAACCGTTTAAGGATTTATCAATCAAAAGAACAGCGTGTTGTCCAAATGAATCTGATAATTTAACACTTCGTTAGTCGTAGCATACAAGGTCATACATGCATGTATCTATTTCCAACCTTGGCTAGCGAAGTGTCCATTTTTCGGAAAAGAATTATTTTGAAGTTTTTACTTTTTATATTTTCTACTTAAATCTATCTAATTAAATATGTTTAATCAGTTCTTGATTTTAAAACATTGTGCTTCATAACTAAAAGATTAAGATTAAATGAGAACTACAATCATACTTTGAAATATGACGAAACTATTTATATAAATTTTATTAATAATTTAATTTTGTTGAAATTGCTTTTTACTTAAAATTTTAAGAATTTATAAACACAAAGAATATAATGCTATTTTTTATTTATTTATTTTTATACTTTATGTTGCACTTTATATGTTTTCTAAAATTTATATATTTAAATCTGTTATAAAAGTCAATCATCTTAAGAACTCCTGTTTTATAACTAAGAGATTCGAATTAAATGGGAATTAGGATAATAATCTGCAATATGTTGGAAATATTTTTTATAACTATTAATTAAAAAAATTATTCAATATGTCGGAAATATTTTTAAAATTATTTATTAATAAATTTATTCAGTTATAAAGTTCTTTTACTTAATTTTTTAGGGATTTATGAATGCAAAAATTTGAATATATTTTCAATTTATTACTTTTTATACTTTATGTTAAAATTTTCGTTTTTTTATTAAATTTACATAATGCAATATATTTAGTCAATGATCTTAAGACATTGTTTTTCATAACTTAGAGATTCAGTTAAAAGGAGAATTGCAGTTATAATTTGGAATATGTCGGAAAGGAAATATTTATATAATTTTTATCAATAAATTTATTCAGGTGAAAGCGTTTTTTTCTTAAAATTTTAGGGATTTATAAATGCAAAGAATAAAATGTTATTTTTTATTTGTTATTTTTTGTAGTTTGTGTTATATTTTCTACGTTTAATTGAATTTATATCATTAAATATGTTAAATCAATCAATAATTGTAAGATCTCGTGCTTCGTAATTGAGAAATACGGATAAAATTAGAATTACAGTCATAATTTGGAATAATACATCGGAAATATGTATATAATTTTTATTAATAAATTTATTTAGTTGAAATGACTTTTTACTTAATTTACTTAAATTTTAGGGATTTATGAAAGCAAATAATAAAATATTACTATTTATTCATTACTCTGTTTTAATCATACTTATTTTATCGTTGTTTAGTACTCTTTTGAAAAGAAAAATATTCGGTATGCTACCACATACTACGAAAGGAAAAGTACCGATAAGATAATTTGCCGAAAAAAAATTAATTTAATGAATAATTTAACTAGCTTACAGCCATCCATATGATTGAAATTTTACTACCTAGTTTAACTTAATTTATAATTGCTTTATTTTTGTGCATCAATATTCTGAAACAACGCAATTACAATAGATTTGAGTTTAATTTGCCGAAAAAAAATTAATTTAATGAATAATTTAACTAGCTTACAGCCATCCATATGATTGAAATTTTACTACCTAGTTTAACTTAATTTATAATTGCTTTATTTTTGTGCATCAATATTCTGAAACAACGCAATTACAATAGATTTGAGTTTAATTTGCCGAAAAAAAATTAATTTAATGAATAATTTAACTAGCTTACAGCCATCCATATGATTGAAATTTTACTACCTAGTTTAACTTAATTTATAATTGCTTTATTTTTGTGCATCAATATTCTGAAACAACGCAATTACAATAGATTTGAGTTTAATTTGCCGAAAAAAAATTAATTTAATGAATAATTTAACTAGCTTACAGCCATCCATATGATTGAAATTTTACTACCTAGTTTAACTTAATTTATAATTGCTTTATTTTTGTGCATCAATATTCTGAAACAACGCAATTACAATAGATTTGAGTTTAATTTGCCGAAAAAAAATTAATTTAATGAATAATTTAACTAGCTTACAGCCATCCATATGATTGAAATTTTACTACCTAGTTTAACTTAATTTATAATTGCTTTATTTTTGTGCATCAATATTCTGAAACAACGCAATTACAATAGATTTGAGTTTAATTTGCCGAAAAAAAATTAATTTAATGAATAATTTAACTAGCTTACAGCCATCCATATGATTGAAATTTTACTACCTAGTTTAACTTAATTTATAATTGCTTTATTTTTGTGCATCAATATTCTGAAACAACGCAATTACAATAGATTTGAGTTTAATTTGCCGAAAAAAAATTAATTTAATGAATAATTTAACTAGCTTACAGCCATCCATATGATTGAAATTTTACTACCTAGTTTAACTTAATTTATAATTGCTTTATTTTTGTGCATCAATATTCTGAAACAACGCAATTACAATAGATTTGAGTTTAATTGATCATCAAACTTCTACAACGAAACCTATTTCTACAACGAAGTCTAATTTTCACTTATGGAGAATGTAAACATATCAAGCTGTAAGATGAGATGTATAAGAATTGCTAAATTTCTTTAACGTAAAATTATTTAACTCTGGAGTCTGCAATATAACTGATATGAATGAAACATTCATTAATTTTACATAGAGAAGCAGACGATTTTATAGCAGACTTTTCCGATGAAGTTTTAAGCATAGAGTTAAATTACTTTTACCTCCATGATTTTAAGTTTTTAAATAAAATATATTATTGTAGTATTGTGATGAATGAAAGGAATGGAATAAAAATTATGAATGAAATAATTACTGCTTTTACATAGAGAGCCAGGCGATTTATATTTCAATGACGTCATTAAAATAAAGTTCATTTTTTTCGATGAAGTTTGAAGTTTTCAAATATAATAAATTATTGTAATATTGTGATAATTTTAACAAGAAAGATCAATCATGCATAAAGCATTGATTATGAAACACTTTCCAACTGCAATGCAATTTTATTTAAACATCTCTAAAATGCGATACATTCAGTGTTGATATTTTTTTAATTGTCACAGAACTACGATAATTTATTTTACTTAAAAACTTCAAACGTCATGGAAAAAAAAATGAACTTTATTCAAATGACGTCATCTAAATATAAATCGTTTGGTTCTGTATGTAAAAGCAGTGAATATTTCATTCATACCCTTTTATTCCAGACTTCAAAGTTAAATAATCTTGCTTGAAAAAAATTCAGCAATTCTTATACAACTCATCTTTACAATAAGTTGTTTATAATCTGCATCCATTAAAATTAGACTTCGTTGTAAAAATAATCAAAGTTTGATGATCATTTAAACTCAAAAATATTGAAATTGTGTTGGTGCAGACATTACGCAAAAAATAAAGCGGTTTTAGGACAGATGCAACACAACATATAAGTTTAAAAGAACTTGAAAAACCACGATTTTTACTTTGGGAAAAAAGATGGATGCCATATTTTATTTTTAAGTGGGTCACGTCACGTGATCTCTTCATATTATATGGGTGTAATTATTATTTTAATTTTTATTTAAAAAGCTACTGAACATATTTTGATGAAATTTTTTTATATACTTCATGGGATAATTTGAATATTTCCTAAAACAATTTGAGAATTTTAAATTTGCTTAAAAAATGTTTGAAAAATTAGCTCCTATAGGGTTCAATGTATTTCATTTTTTCCATCCGGGTTCAATTCAAATCTAAATGGGTGATAATATTCATTTACATTCCCATATGTCCTACAGATTGACTCAACAACATACTGAAATTTCATTTTGATAAAGTCAGGCAGGTTATTAAATTTACCTGAATAACTTATTTTTCCGTCCGTAGCTTTTCCTAAAATTTTGGCGACAAATTTGTCGGAATATCTCCAACTTGCCGACTTTTTAAATGTTGCCAAATTGACAAAAATGTCACCCAATTGATATAAATTCGCCAAATTGATGGAACGGATACTAAATCAATGGAATGACGACTAATTGATGAAAGTTCAATATCTTGGAAAGAACATAAGAGAAGACTTTTGAATAACATATTTCTCCGTTCGTCCGTAACGTTTGGCGAGAAATTTAGTGGGACGTCGCCAACTCAGCGACTATTTTAAATGTTGCCAAAGTGAAAAAAATGTTGCCAAATTGACAAAATGATGCCAAATGGGAAGTAATGTTTCGCACATTCTGATTTCACGACGGGCATACCTTCTAGTATAATAAGATATGCTCTTCTCTCCGTTTGTCTGTGATACTTGATGATGCACTTAGCAAATAATAGAGCAAACTATTGCCAACTTGGCGATATTTCATCCCAAATTGACGAAAATATCGTCAAAATTGCAAAAATGACACTAAATCATTGAAAATGACGCCTGATTGAGGAATCAATTATTAAAATATTTTAATATATGGACAATATCGCTTATTGAGGCTGCTATCAATATTAATAATTGGTTATTTAGAGTTGCGCGAAATATAAGTTAATTGGGTACTTTGAAATAGTTTTACATGTTGTCATCCGAAAAATTGCAAAATTCAACGTTAAAAACATGGTATCTTATACATTATGTTTTTACTGTAAAAGGAGTAAATCCATTTCATTATATAAGGAAAGTCATATGCTCCCCACATCAGATTTTTTATTTAATCGTAATACTTTGTATACAGGGTGTTTAAAAAAAGTGATAGGGCCAAATGCGCTGTCCTTTTGAACCGTTTGTGCTAGACACATATTTCCAATTAGAAAATTGTTTTGAATCGTACGGGAAGTTTGTCTAAAAGATTTTCTAAGGTGGAGGAGATATTTGCCCCAAAATACGAAATCTAGCCTTTTATACCGTATACGTAACCCCTTTAGTGCAAAATATTCAATTTCTCGAAAAATGTTTATAAGTTTACTTTTAATGTAATAATTAGCGAGTTTGTCATCTGTACCTTTAAAATCAAAGAGTGAGTACAGCAAAATTCCTAACTCACACCAAAAAACCAAACTCTTACCAAGTAATTTTCGAAAGAATTTAGGGACTATCCACAAAAAAGCTATAGTGTACTTTGCATACTTATTGCTTATGTTGTAAATTGATATATTTTTGATATATCCCAAAAATTTGTCTCATGAATATCACCGCGAGTTTTTGACTTAGAAAGAACAGTCATTTTTTTAAAGGGCAGATTTTAATAAAAAAATTTCAGAAATCGAAATTTGTTCGCTAAGGAGCCATATAAAAATTATTTTTTATATTTTCATGCAATTGCGTCACGCAGTTTTGAAAGTGTTTTAATGTAATTCTTACAATTTAAATCAATATTCAAATTTTAAGTATGGATTTAGGTCGGGATTAATATTTTTGAACACCCTGTATACTTCGTATTGTAGGGAAAGGGGAAATGTTGCTTCCTGGTTTGTCAATTTTATTTATATCAATGGACCCATAAATGCAAAATAAATTCAAAATAAATTAATTATTTGTTTCATCTTTTTAAATTACAAGCATGAAATATTGTAGGGAAAGGGGAAATGTTGCTTCCTGGTTTGCCAATTTTATTTAGAGCAATGGACCCAGAAATGCAAAATAAATTCAAAATAAATAAATTATTTGTTTCATCTTTTTAAATTACAAGCATGAAATTAAAGGAAGTTAATTTTAATTAAACCAAATAATCAAGGTTTCAATTTCTTTTTTTTTTCTTACCGTTGCATTGTTTCCGCAAAGCATTCAAAACTTCGCAAGAAAGATGAAGACACACTTTGGAATGTCCAATTCAATTCAGTTCACATAATTTTTTCTGCTACGAACACGTTATTTTAATTGCATTTTTAGTCGCAGATTGCATATTCAAATTATTTTGTATTAGTACTTCGGGCCAAACAGTGACCTACTCCCTTTCTGTAATTATTCCATTTTGTGTTCACTTTTAACAACAAATGGGCAAGTAAATGAAACTTATGCATTTATAAACCTGAATTGCACTATTATTTTTGTTTTAAAATAAAAAATGGCGTCGAAATATTTATCCACCGAATGGGCGAGTTTCAATTTCCTAATTTAATGTAATGAACAGCCGATGAAATAATCGATAGCCGTTTTAAGACATTGCTCGAATTGTGAAGTATCAGTAAGTGTCCCCCCCCCCCAATTTTTTCCTTAGAATAATAACCCTGAAATAGAACTAATTACTGGAAAGACCCGGACCTACCATCCATTTTTTGTCAGGAGCCCTGAAATTGTCCTTGTTAGGTGCCCCCAAATTGAAAAAAATCTGATGTGGGCAACATATGACTTCCCCTACATATTGCAATGATTTTACTTCTTTCGCAGCTTAACAAGGATGTACAAGATCTATGGCACAATATTTTAAGCGTTGAATTGTACATTAAGATTGAACGCTTTTCTGTGTAACAACATGTAAAAGTATTTCCAAGTGCAAAATTAATCTTTATACTCTGCAAATGTAACTTGACAATGAAATATATCTAATATCCTCTAAACAATATAGTTTGTACATTAAAGGATTATAATCATTAAAAACTAATATTTCAATGTATAAAACCGATGGTTTGCGTTCCAATCAATAGATTCCTCAAATTTAAAATTACAATTAATATAATTTTTTTATTTGTTAATATTGCATTTAACATTTCGTTGTTTATTTTGGAAAAAGGCGAATCTCGTTGCTATGACAACCGTCGATTCATCGATAAACAGGCATATAAAACCTGACGTTAAACCCGTCATACGGATTAATTATTATACGACTTTATCGAAAAATAATTATTATATTATATCACCACATAAAAAACGCAATTAATTTGTGACACTCTAGATCACCTAATAAAATATACCTGTTCCACAAATCTATAGATGAAAATTATTAATATCCCCAAAGCGACTGGAATTATCAAGTAAATTGAACTTCATTTTGCAAAATATTGAATAATCATCAATGTGGCGCCAATTTCTGCCAATTTGGCGGCATTTTTAAAAAGTCACCAAATTAGCGATATTGTCAAATTGTTGCTAAATTTATCTTCAAGCATTATAGACAGACAAACAACGAATCGACATTTGGCAAATTGTTAGGAGTTATAATACAAAACTATTACAAAATGCATCTTGTCATAAATAGAACGAACTAGATCTACGAGAAGGATGTTAACGAATTCGTCGCATAGTATTGTATATGGAAAGTAACATATTTTATGACAGTTAACATCTTTTTCATTTTATGTAATTTTTTTACAAGTTGGTTTGAAAAACGTGCCATATCTCGAGACCGGTTTCGCCAGCGTTCTGAAGTTTGCGTAATTCGTGTTCTAATAAAAAATTGCTTAAGAAATGATTATTATGTAACATTATTGAAGGTTCTGGCTTTTTTCAAAACTTCTCTCGAAAATTTATGGGGGGGGGGGGGGGTCTTCCGAACATTCGGCTGCATTTAAAATCAATAGGATTCTAGTATTCACTGATTGAAATCATCATACCAAATTTCGGCGCCCGGGCGCCTAATTCTTTTTAGGGAAGGAATGGAAAGGGAGGGGATGGAATTACATGGATAATTGGAAAAGGAAATATGGAGTGGGCACGCAATTTGTATGGGTGGTCCTGAATGAACTTAGATGTATGATTTATAAGAATTAAATAAAAAAACGTAATTGATCGTTTCGTTGGTTGTATATATAATAAATTAATAATATTATTGTGACAGTGTCCCCAATTAGCACCAGTTGTATGTTGCTCCTAAATCTCAATCGGGTAAAGGGCAATTTCGTTTCAGATAGCTTTAAGAGAATTGAAGTTCAATAGCTATTGATTGCATTAATCACTATGCACTGCTTTATTGTTCGGATTATGGTTGCTATTCCTGGAATCCATGAGACGATTATGAAGTTATGAACAAAACTTAACCATGCCATTTAAGGTTCAAAAGCGATGGTACGTCTTAGGGGCCCGCTTGTCTTACACATTTGCTATACTGTAAAGGATTCTGAAGTCTCTTTTTTCAGCTGCCAGGCTGTAAGTGACGGCTTAGCGTGCATACCGATAAATCCGCCCATAACCTAGAATGCACTTTTTTAAAACAAAAATTGAGAACTGTTTGTTCTTCCTAGCAGGATTTTAACCTTCATTAGAAATCCATGCCTTATGATGTTTTGCCTTCCCAGTTGTGATTCGATTGACAGATCAAAATATTGGGTCCTTGGCCTTTGTTAATTCGTACCACCGACTCCCTGGGCTAATTTGAGCCGTTACACGTTTTCTTTGAACATCTCGTAATAGATAGTGCAACAACCAGAGGAACTCTCTTGGCCATTAGCTGATGTTTTTTCTTCCATTTCGAATATTTCTTATTTTGTTTCTGCTCATCATCGTTGGCATTAAACGATCGGCAGTGTAGTGAAGGTAAGTAGGGATGTCAATACATATAGGAACTCTCGTGGTTGCACCCGAGAGCTTTTCAGTATATATGCCGCCCTTTTCCAACCTTCGGAATCGGACTCGGATCTTATTTGCAGGCTTAGATTCAAGGTTGGCTACGATCCTCCAAATGGAAAATATCAAGTAAGACGAATCGAAGCAAGGAGAGTTAGTTTTGGTGGCAGTGACTGATTAACAATTTTGGAGTTCCTACGCCAAATATTATTCAGGGGCAACATTTAACGTGTTTTCGTCTTTTGATACCCTCCGGAAGCCTCTGTTGACAAAATAGTGTACTTTGCGCACCTAAAGTATCGACCACGGGGCAGAACCTGACGGAGCTTAATTATTTATTCTATCTCTGAGGTGCGAAAAAATGCAGTTTAGTGAAAAGCCATTCCAAGCCCTTCCGCAGTCCCCTCCCACTGTTGACCTAAAAGACTAAATATAATAGTCTGCGGGACAGAACCTAACGGAGTTGGATTTTCGTCTCTCTCCTACCCGGGAAGGGGGGGGGGCGGAAAGATTTTTATTTCCGGAAAAACTATTTTAGGCCCTCCAGAAGCTCTTCTTGAGATAGAAAACAAAATATTTGCATACTTATAGTAAAGTCTGCAGAACTTAACCTAACCGAGTTGGATTTTCGATTTCTTCCTGGAGGGATGGGAAAAGGGGATGTCAAAAGTTTTTTCCAGACAGCCCAGAAACCCCGGTAAACTACAAAATCAAAACTTTCCATACTTATGGTACCGACCACAAGACAAAACCTAACGGGGTCAATATTTAATATTTTTTTCAATTTTTGAGTACCATATATTATTACACAGAATAAAAAATCTGATGTGGGCAGGACATAGCTTTCCTTATATAATGCAATGAATTTACTTCTTTCACAGTGAAAAATTGATGTATAAGATCATGGCGCAATGTTTTTAACTTTGAATTGCACATTTGACGCTTTTCCGGATGACAACATGTAAAACTATTTCGTACCCAATTAACTTATATTTCACGCAAATCTAAATTAACCATTATCAATATTGATAGCATTCTCTATAAATAGTCCATATATCGAAATATTTTAATAAGAAATTCATCAATTAGGCATTATTTCCTTTAACGGCGCAATTTTTGCAATTTTGACGATATTTTTGCCAATATGAGGGAAATATCGCAAAGTTGACGATATTTTGCAAGATTATACAATAAGTTCGTCAAATGTATCGCTAAGTGTTACAAACAAATAAACTGAGAGGAGAACATTTCTTATATACTAGAACGTAGGTAGCATTATTTTTATCAATTAGGTAAAATTTTTATCAATTTAGCGACATTTTTATCAATTTGGGGATATTTTCATCAATTTGACAACATTAAAAAAGTCGCCAAATTAGCGATATTCCGACAAAATTTCGCCCAGCGTTACGGACGGAAAAATAGGTTATTCCTATATAGTAGATTCTTATATTTCTTATTTTCATTAATTAGTTCTCATTTTCATTGATGCAGCGTCATTTTTATCAATTTGGCGACATTGTTATCAATCTGGCGACAATTTCATCAATTTAGCAATTTAAAGAAAAGTCGCCAAGTTGGCAATATTTCACCAAATTCGTCGCCAAAATTTCGCCTGTAGTTATGGACGGAGAAATGACTTGTGGCGTCCAAATACAAAACTATTACCTAAAGTATCTTCTCTTGTGAATGGAACGAGCTACATCCACGAGAATAATTATAACAAATTTATCGCATAAGTTTACAATTGAAAATTGAACATATTTCACAATAGTTAATACTTTTTATTAATTTTATTTGATTTTTTGATAAATTTATTTTTAAAATCTGCAATATCTCGAAAGCGGTTCATGCTAGCTATGTTTTCTAATGAAAAATTACACAAGAAATGATTATGTTCGTAATTTCATTAAAAGTTTCGATTTTTTGGTGATTTTTTTAAAATTTTATTGGGATATTTGGGGATGTTCTGAACATAAGATTGCTTTTAAAAACAATAGACTTCCAGTATTCACGGATTGTAATGCCAAATTTCGTTCGAATCGATCTATTTGTTCGTGAGATATTGTTCAGACAGTCACACACACACACACACACACACACACACACACATACATACACACATACATCACCTCAAAAATGTTCAATTCGTGTTCATAGATGCTTGAAACATGCACTCCCGTCGAAAACTCGAATTTGAATTTTCCGAATCGTACCAAAATCTAATCAACACCAGGATATTCTACAAGTAACTTATATACCAAATTTTGTGAAATTTGGTCAATTAGTATTTTAGCTAGAATGGATATATGAAATTTTTACGGACCATTCCGCAAAAAAAGGCGGTTTCTGTTTTTAAGAATCCTACCAAAAACTAATCAGCATCAGGGTCTCACTCAAGTCACTTACCTACCAAATTTTATGAAATTCGGTCCATTAGTTTTTGAGTTAGAGTGGATATATACATTGCACAGACAGACAGACACACACACAGACAGACAGACAGACAGACACACATACGTCACGCTAAAGTAGTTTCTTTGTATTCTAGAGATCTCGAAACGTGTAGATACGTCGAAAACTCGAGTTGCGATTTTCGGCATGATCGGCAATACTTTCCCTATACATTACCATGTATTGCAAGGAAAGTAAAAAAGTCGAAAAGCATTGAGAAGAAGTATGACGAAATATATCATGGGAAGTAGAAGAACAGACGGTTACGCGAACTTCCCTAGAACCCGTCTAGTGAGTTAAGAGTACGAGACAGGACAATTACCCATTTATGGAGAACAGAATATGAACATGAAGCAGAGATGAAAAATCTTACTATACAAGTGATTCATAGATGAAATGAATAAACGAGAATGCCACTATCACCATTATAAGGCGGCTCAACTCGTAGTATCAAACTGGCTAAAGTTACATATTTTTAGCGAAAATAAAATTCAAAACATTAAATGTTAATGTATCTTATTTTCGGAATTTATTATTTTTCAAATTTTTTTCGTTTATTTTATTATTATTCATTTTTATTTAATTATATAATTAATAAATAATTATAATAATTTTTTTGGTCCTATATTATTAGCCACCATAATTGAGAAAGTTGTCTTGGATGCTATCGAGTGGTAGTTGATACACTGAGTTGATATTTTTAATTACGAAATTGGGAGGATATGCATTATTAGTCGCTGCATTTAATAGTTCTATAAAATGTGGTAATTTAAAATTGTCATTACAAATTTTATTGATTCTAAGAACTTGGTTTGATATAATATTTCTAAACACTGAGATATGCAAACAAGAGTCAAAGTTGTGAATTAGATGTATTAAAATTAAAATTTTGTCTTTTATAAGTTTATAGCCAGATTACAGTTTTGTAAATCTAAATTTAAATCTAAAAAGTTTGCTACATTAGAGTTATTATTACTTGCACTTAATTGTAAATTATCAGGTTAAAAGCTAAATACTGTAGGATTATTATTATGGGATACATATAATATATCATCTAAATATCTATACATGTGAATATTATGCAACCCTAGATTAATGTTCTTTCCATAGAAGAATAAATACAGATTAGCCAACAATGATAAGGCACCCCCCCCCCCCTCCTCTCCCTTGTGAGATACCAAACTGTTGCTTAAAGAAAGAACCACCATGTTGAATATAATTCTCATAGAGAGTGAAATTAAGTAATTTTTTAAAAAGAAAATTTAATATTTTAGGGTGATATTATATTTTTCAAAAATTTCTAAAATAATTCTATACAGATCAACTGTATCAATATTATTGAACAAATCTTTGAAATCAAAAGTATAAATACTATGGATATTAGTAAGAGTTTTTAATTTCTTAACTAATTCAAAGCTGTTTTTCACAATATGTCAATTATTTGAGATGTCATCTGACAAGGAAACTTCATTTAAAATTTTTAATAATAATTTACCAGCATTAGTAATGTAAGAATTATGCCCACTAGAAATGGTTCGAAAAGATACAGGGGTTTTATGAAACTTGGGTACTAAAACAAGATATGGAATGCTATTACAACTATCTTTTACATATATTTGCTTATATTTGGTTGATATTCTATTGGATAAGATTTTAAAGTTAGTATTAAGTAAATTATAGATTGAATTACTAAGTGTGACTGGAGTGTATTTATATAGTAATATTTCCAAATTATTGAGTAGTTACTACTAGCCTTATCGACATAAGTAATTACAAAATCATTTTGCATTTCTTTAATATACTTTTTAATTGAATTAAGTTTATATGATTTATTAATTTTCTAAATATATATATATAGTTATTTAAGTATTGCTCTATTAAGACGCTCCAGGGTTTGAAGACTTCTACAGGAATTTAATATTTATAGCTGATTTTATAGATAAACTTATTTAAGTCAATAATTACATCTTTACAAATTAATTTATGTTTAAATTTAGTAGGTAAACGGTACTTTATATATATATATATATATATATATATATATATGTATACAGTACCTAGTAACATCAGTGATCTCAGTGCATCACTATTAATAATATTTAGATTTCCCTTTATAATATGCCCATATATATATATATATATATATATATATATATATATATATATATATATATATATATATATATATATATATATATATATATATATATATATATATATATATATATATATATATATATATATATATATATATATATACATATATATATATATTTTGTGATACAACCATTCAAAGGACTTAATTAAAGAAAATAAAATCAATTGAACAATCATATCTCAACACCTGATTGGGTCGGACACTCACATACAATAAAAAGGGAAATTAATTATTTAAATACTTAATGTAATGGGACCGTATAGTGGGGAATAGAATTTTGAATATAAAACAATGCGTTGTGTAATTAAAATATAAAAAAACCATTTTGTATGTGAGCGCCTAAAATTACTTACCTGTAACTTAATCTAATTCAATCTAATTCTTTTATCAATGTTGCAAAGAACAGAATTATTCATCTTGTAAATATTAGTCACAACTAATTAATCAGTCATTAAAATTTAATGTAGTTTTTCAAGGTTCTTTATTTATTAAAATTATGAATAGGGTGAAATGTCTCATAATCAATGCTGAAAACCTTGACCAATCATATGTGCAAAGTCACATGTTCCACTATGATGATGATCACATTTTAGGACACATTTTCTGCTACACTCAAGTTTCAAACTCACATTGCAGAAGAAAAATGAAATAATAGCTGGGCACAATTCCAAAATGTAAATTGAAAAACTGCAACACATAAATATTAATGTGCACTTTGCTGTTGTAATATTCTTTTTCCACGCATAAATAAAAATGGCTAAAATTTCAATCCTCATGATGACTTGTTAACTCGTTTCCATATCCTGAGGACAAATCTTTTAGAATAATCCACAAAGAGCAGTTGAAAGATGGATATAATAATTATGTCAAGTTAATACCAACATAACAATTCCAATAAAGGTTCCAAAAACCATAAACAGACATAACTATTCTTGTATAAGACCAGAATTGCATAGTAATTGACAAATAAATGATATCCACAGGAAATATCTATAGAGACAAATGCTGCTGTCAAATTGTGAAATAAATAAATAGAATTTTCTTAACTTGGCCAAAATAATTTTAATAAAATGATCGATGAGACAACGGAGTAGCAATCAATTACAGGAAATCCGTCCAAGAATTCTAGACTTGATTCATAAACAGAAACACACACAAAAAAAAAAATATATGTTGATTTTTTTTTTTATCCGTAAGAATAAAAAATAATTTCATTTACAGCACTTAAAACTTAAACTACATTACTTTTAAAAATGGCAAAAACACGAGGCATCCCCCCTAAAGGGGACCCACCTATATTACGACCTTCACTGTCCAGAAAATTCGAGAGAAGAGAGCGAGTCAGCACAAAAATCTCCCGCTAAACCAGATGTTGCCATCCGTATAAAAAAAACAACTCCTGCTCAACCAGGGAGGTCAAAATTTGAGAGACAGAAGAACCTGATTTTCTCCATAAACAAAACGCCTTGCCAATTGAAACTGTGTGCCCGTATCCAGCCATATGAATAAAAATATGAATGGATAGCAGCACGCTATAATTAAAATTAATAAAAGAGACAATTGGCCTATTAATGAGTATATAAAATAAAAGCAATTTTGAATAGAATAATTTTGAATAATAATAAAGTAAAATAAAATATTTAATGATTTATAAAAAAATGTTAATTTGGAATAATAAAATAAAAAGGTGTTGTGACGAGTCACAACAATATATATATATATATATATATATATATATATATATATATATATATATATATATACAGGGTGGCCATAATTAAACTGACAGTGCTCAGAGTATTCTGTGGCGCAATCTAATTGCGAGAATGGCGCCAAATTTTGTAGGAAGATTAAAAAAGACGGGGGACGAAGGAGTCCGCGGAAAAAAATTAGTTCTAAATGTCACAGCTAGGGGAATATGTGGCGCTGTGTAATAGAAAAGAGAGTTTTAAAAAATGCAGAATAAATACTGAAATAAAATTAGCTTTTATTTAGCACATTCAAATCAGGTTCAATGTGACCGGCGTTTTTGTGGACCACATATTGCATTCTGTGCACAGAATTCACAACAGCAGAAAGTAACATGTCTGCAGAAATCTCCCGTACAGTTCCGTACAGTCCTTTCTTTGGGACTCAGTAAAAGAAATTGCAGATAAAGAGACTTTATCAGTGTTTATGTAAATTTTCGCATTTTTAAAATTGTTGCCATATTGAACTTGAATTAAATTGTTAAATGTGCTAAATAAAAGCTAATTTTATTTCAGTATTTATTCTGCATTTTTTAAACTCTCTTTTCTACCACACAGCGCCACGTATTCCCCTAACGGTGACTCTTGGAACTATTTTTTTTTTCGAAGACTCCTTCGTCCCCCGTCTTGTTTAATCTTCAAAAAATTTGGCGCCATTCTCGCAATTAGATCGCTATACAGAACACTCTGAGCACTGTCAGTTTAATTATGGCCACCCTGTATATATATATATATATATATATATATATATATGTATGTGTATATATATATATATATATATATATATATATATATGTGTGTGTGTGTGTGTGTGTGTGTATATACAATATGTTCTAACATATTCCCAGAAAACCATAGCAATGTAAACAGAATGTGATACATAATCGTTTTCGTATTTGAAAATAGATTAATTGATGTCAGAAAATTCTAAAATAAATTTGATAATTTGGAAACAGGTAAAATCGTAGAATGGAAAAAAGATGGAAAATTATGGTTATAATGAAAACAGCATGTTTATGAAACTAAAGTTTGAAAGATCAGGAGAATTATGAATGAACAAGAATGTACACAAATATAATGAAACTTTATTTATATAAATATAATGAAACTATATTTATATAAATATAATGCAACTTTATTTATACAAATATAATGAAATTTTATTTATTCAAATATAATAAAACTTTATATTTAAAAAGTTCGCACACACAGCTGATTTAAATAATCTAAAAATAAAAATGCTCCATAAGTTACAACATAAGGCTTTTTATTAAGTATAGCAACCGGATCAAATCTATCTTGCTGTGGTAAAGTGGATGCGCGATTTGTCCAGAAGGAGGCTGTGTTTTGCCTCCGTGACAAGTGGATAACTTTAATCAACTATCTCATATGTGGATGTCCTATAAATTCCTTTAAAAATGTCCTTGAAAAGCGAAAAAATACCCATAAAATGTCATGGTAAAATCATCCTAAATAAATTTATATATTTTTATTTCTAATTTTAAATTAAATTACACCAATCGTGCACAATTCATAGATAATTTTGTCTTTTTTTTATAAAATGCGTTATATAACCCCAGAATAAAAAAGCAGGTAATTATCTGTATTAAATGAATTTTACTAATCTGTACGGTAATCACTTACAGATACATTAGAATTACATCATGATTATCATCTCGAAAGCCCAGTATGAACCTTGGTCTTCCTCGGAAGATTCTTCCAATCTGTCCCCCTGAGAGCGATGCTTCTCCAAATTTTAATTATCAAAGTGCTTGTCCACACAATCGATGCATCGTCTTCTAGTCATTTCCCGATCGGTGTGGACATAAACATTTTCTTTGTGATTCTGCTGTTATCCATTCTTAGCAAATGTCCTGCCCATTACATTTAGTCATTAGAATTACATTGAATAAAAATGTTTCCCCAGGTGTCCAGGAGGAAGACTGCAGCCCTAAAAGTCAAAACCAGTTCCACCAGGTAGTACGTAAAGGGTTTGAAATGTCAATCCAGTACAAGGTAAGAAGCTCTAAAATTGAATATTTTGTTCACTATCCTCCACACAATCCCTTTATAAAGTGGACAATGGAGGTTATCTTTTTCCAAAACTAATCACTGTCTTGCATTGAGTTGCCAGAATTAGAATTATTGAAGGATATGATCATCTGACAATCTTGTTACAATTTGAAAGCATAATTCTTATGATAATGTAATTTTTTTTAATTAAAAAAATTGCATAAAGTACAAAAAATGACCTAAAACTAAAAATAATTCTCTTAAAATATAAAACAAATGCTCCAAAACCTCGAAAAATACTCTAAAAATGCCTAAAAAAGGAAAAAGGAACCAAAATACAAAAATATTATCTTTTCTGTAGTCAATACTATAAATGTGCAAAGATTTAGTTCTTTTGTATCACTAAGGGTCGATGGAAGGAAAACCCCCATTTCCTTCTCCCCTGGGAGGAAAATCGAAAACACAGCGAGTTAGGTTCTGTCCCATGGTTAACGCTATCTAAGAAAAAAATCAGCTTTCTATGTGATCAGGGGAATTCTGAAACGTCTGAAAAGACAAAAACACGTTAGACAATTATTATATAGATTTCATCTTTACTCGAAATGCCAAGTTTATATCCAAATATCGATAAAATGTACAAGTCCTATGCAACAAAATTTTAAACATGATCTTTTGCCTGGATTGGTCAGCCACTACTGAATAACTATATAAGAAAAATGATCTAGTCAATTAAATTCTTTTATTTACACGTTAGAAAGGGGTTTATATATTTTATTCACAATTTTCCTCAGTTTTAGTGACTTTTCCTTATACAGCGACAAATATATTTTCGTTTCCATATTGATTTTCCTCATATATTTCAGAAATGATTGGAATGGAATTTTGATGCTATTTGGGATATAGTAAGGTAAAGAAATCGGTAAAAATAACCCTTCGTATTCGTATAACGACCACCATGTGGTGTATGCAACACCACGTGTACTTACTCACTTCCATTCTTTTCGAATTTTGGCAGATAATCTGTATTTGTTAATTATGATCTTTTCATTACGATCTAGAACGTATCATTGCGATCGAGCATATAATTAATAATAATTATTTTTATTATTGTTGTTGCTGTTATTGTTATTATTATTAGTGTTATCATTAATTTTTATATTATGTATTATTATTATTATTATTATTATTTATTATATTATGTATTATTATTATTATTATTATTATTATTATTATTATTATTATTATTACTCTGTAAAAAGCCCTTATCTATCTGTCTGTTTGCAAATTCTGGCGATAAATTTGGCAACAATTTGACGACTTTGGTGATTAATTTGGCAAAATATCGCTAACTTGGTGGGAAGTTCTTGAAAATGTCACCAAAATGACGAGAATGTCCTTAATTTAAAAAAAAGACTCTAAATTGACGGAAATGACGCAAAATTTATAAAAATTCATATATTGATAATCAAGTTCAATGTCTATGATAATCTCTGTCGCTTTGTGGAATTGACATTCTTGATTTAGCATATAATTTGAATTCGAGTTTAACTGTTTGTGGAAAAGGGACATTTTGCTAGAGGGTGTGTGGGAGGGGTATAATAATCATGTTTGAATAAGATTGGATCCGTATTAATAATATTGATTGGGAGATGTGTGTAGATCGCATGCATCCGAGAATATGAGAAGTGCAAGTACTTCATACGGGCCGATAAGAAGCAATATTTTACAACTTTATGCACCCCTTCATGTGATGGGTTGACTTTCAGCTCTTTAACACTTATTATACATTGGAGTCCAAAACCAAAGGACATTTTTACCTGTAAGTATTTTTTTGACTGCAACCAAAAGTGGACACAAAATTATCGCTGGCATACTAAACAATTATATAACTAAAATATGTTTATGCATTTAGTACAAATTAAATTGCAATTCATTTTTTCACAAGTGTTACAAATTTCCTAAAGATGTAGACGGAGATTTTATGTTCAGTACCTAGAGAAAACTATGCGGAGAGACATTTTAGGAAGGAATGTGTTCACCCCGAACTGCAATGCACGTCTCATAACGTTATTCAGTGTTTAACACCAAGTGATCCATGAGTTTTTGAAGTTACTGGCCCACTCCTCCATCAGAACAAGTCTAAGGCCATGCTTGTTTGCTGGACTACACAGGGACTTTTAAGTCCATAGAAATTTTTCTTTGTTTTGCAAAATGTTAACCAAATTGTTAACAGTAAATGTCTATCACATATAAATGTATAAAAAACAGGAAAGATCAATCATGCTTAAAGCATTTATTATGAAACATTTTCCAACTTCAATTCAATTTTATTTAAACAAGTCTAAAATGCAATACATTCCTCGGTAATATTTTGAAACTTATCACAATACTGCATTAATTTATTATATTTGAAAACTTAAACCTTCATCGAAAAAAATGAACTTCATTCAAATGACGGCATTGAAATATAAATTGCCTGGTTTAAACATCTCTAAAATGTTATACATTCCTCGGTAATAGTTTTAGAATTATCATAATACTACGATAATTTATTATATTTGAAAACTTCATCGAAAACAACTGAAATTAATTCAAATGACGTCATAGAAAAAATAACACGCCTGGATTTCTCTATAAAAACAGGATTTCGTTCATAACTTTCTCCCATTCATTTCATTCATCACAATACTATAATAATTTATTTTATTTAAACATTTTGTTTAATACGATGGAGCTACAAAAAATTAAACTCTATGCTTGAAACTTCATCGAAAAAAATCGTCCTTCTCTTTATGAAATCAATTAATATTTCATTCATATCAGCCATGCAGACTCCATGGACTAAATTATTTTGTGTTAAAAAAATACAGAAATTCTAATACAACTCATTCTATATATTTTGCTGTTTACATTTTACATAGGTGAAAAATAGGCTTAGTTGTAGAAATAATCAAATTTAGATGAGCATTTAAACTCAAATATATTGTCATTGCGCTGTTTCAGTATGTAGATGCACAGAATTTAAGCAAAAATAAAGTAGTTTTAGGACGGATACAACACTTCATATGAATTGAAAAGAACTTAAAAAAAATCACGATTTTGAAACAAGATGGATGCCATATATCATTTTGAAGTGGGTCATGTGATCGTTTCTTATAAGAGGTGTAATTATTATTTTAATTTTTATTTAAAAAAGTACTGAATATATTTCGCTGATTTTTTTTACATATTTTATGGAACAATTTGAATATTATCTAAAATTTTCGAAGCAATTTGTGAATTTTAAATCCACTTAAAAAATGTTTGAAAAATTAGGTCCCATAGGGCTCAATGTATTTCATTTTTTCGACCCGGGTTCAATCCAAAACTAATTAGGTGATATTATTCATTTATATTCCCATAGGTTCTACAGACCGTCTGAACAACATACTAAAATTTCATTTTGATTAAGTCATTTTTACGGCAGTTATCGTGCTAACGGACAGACAGACAGACAGAATGAACAAAGTCATAAACACTTTTCAACTTTGTTGTAAAGTGTTAAAAATAAACAATCGTTACTTTCCTAAACAATGAAAATAATACTCTTATACTAGAATTTTTACTTTGCTCAAAACGAAAACGCATGGGCGATATGATTTAATCAGTTCCGCCGTAATCTAGAACAGTGATTCTCAACCTTTGTGAGACAGCGGCCCGGTAAATTATTTTTTTATAAGACGAGGGCCCGGTCCCAACAAATTTACTCGTAAATACATCACTAATTTTTATTATAAGTTCACACATTAAACTGACATATATTAATAATTAATTATGGCATAATCATAAAGCGTATTAGTACATTTATGTATGTATGTAAATACGGCGTGGCATGTTGATAAATATAAAATTACATTTAAATAAGTCATCAATCACTGGAATAATGATATAGTGTAGAATATTGTAATTTCCTCAAACCAACATTATTAAATTAATTTCTGCTGATTTTCATTGACATATCCCGTTTTTATCACCAAAAAGTTATAATATTATTCATTATAAAATGGATTGCTGTATTATTAAATTGATTTTACTGGTATTGGGTTGAAAAAAAAGGCATTAAGAAAGAAAAATATTTATTCACTGTAATTCACCATAGAAGTGAACTCAGCAGTCTCTTATTCATATTGAAATTTAAATGAGGTTTGGTCACTGACATTTGCTACACAGATGATATTTAGGCATTCTGTTTCTGAGCTTTTTGAAACATTCATGATATTAATCGCCTTAGACTATTTTCACTATGAAATATTTATTCATAAAATACGCTTAGAAAAGTAAAACGACAAATAATTTCTCAATAGCGAACATTGTCCCAATAGCGAACGTGTTCAAAAATCCCTATAGTGCTACGTAAAGAGTATTTATAATGAACGGGATTTTCAAGTCCTGTTCTTCCCGAAAGTGTTACAATGTAATTAGATAACAAATGATATTTTAAGCCTCATTATGAAGCACAAATTTTTTAAAAAGCTCCGTAAAAGACCTTTTGACACTGGCCTTCAAAACACTTACAAAGATTTCCGTAATCGGTTAACAAATGATATCGAAAATTGCCGTAACGGTTATTACCAACCGTTATTCTTTGACTCTAATGGAAATGTGAACAAGCAATGGACCGTTGCAAATGAGTTGATAGGTTATACTCGTATCGAAGTGATTCGCTCTGTTGTTGCTGCGCAAGGTGAAATATTACATAATAAATTGAACACAGCGGGAGGATTTAATTTCCCTTTCTAAAACTTATTTTCTACAGCTAATGTAACCTGCACTTGGAACCTGTATTGAAGAAATGATTAGTATAAATATAACTTGTTTCATGTACAACTTACAAATACAAATGAGGTTCTATAAGTACTTTAATAAGTTTTCGACTATCTAGCTTATAAAATTTCGATAACATAAAAACTAATATTATTCATAACGTAGCACCCTGTCCATAATTAGATTTTTCCTATCAATTTAAATTTCCTATTATGATTCCAATCTACGAAATTGGTGATGAAAATTCCCCAGATAGTGGTAGGCCTACCATTTCCCTCACCAGTTTTTGCAAAGCTATTGAAACATAAATACATAAGAAACTAATCAATTATTTGAACTCTATACATTTAATTCTTGCCAATTTAGTTTCGTAAAAATACTAAAAGCACTAAAGATGATTTAACTAAATTTCTTAGTGGCATTTATACATGTCTAAATGCCATCTATGAGGTTTATAGTATGTTTTAGACATAAACAAGTAAATAGGAAACTTCATTTTGGGTTTAAAAGCTTATATTTATTACTCGCCATGAGCAGCTTTAATGGAGGCAAATCTTAAGAAATATCCATTGTTTAGAAACTTTGCAGAATTTAACTTTTCATTGTCACGTGTTAAAAAAATTCTGTTTTATTAAAAGCTTCTCAATCTCAAAAGTTCAGACATTCGAGGAATTTCTAACTAGGACACAGAAAATGCATAATTATTCTTTTAAAATATGCGGATAGTAAGAAAAGGATATCAGATTGCATATAAATGAAAATAATTACTAAAGTAAAGTAATTACTAAAAAGTATCTAAGGAAATAACTGAGAAAATAATTAAGAAATGTAACAAGTAATTACTAAAATAAGAATTACTAAAATGACACATGGCATTTCAAAATTTTTGTATTACATATTATATTCATTAAAGCTTGGCCTTTTTCTTAAGGTGAATCCAAACTAAATGCTTCATACAATAAAACACATCAGTTTTGTGGTTGTGGTCATTGCACTTCTTTTGCAAACACATTTTTTCTGTATTTAAACTTTTAACATTGACTATATATAGAAGCGAAGCTGAATATTGGAGTCTTCTTAATTATCTTACAACAATAGGATTTTTGCGGGTCATTTCGCAAAAAAAAAAAAAAAAAAAAAAGTCGATTCTATTTTTCTCGATGATTTGCCCAAATTTAGTATATTAGAATGTTCTACTAGATTAAGTTGTTTGCCAAATTTTACCTCTCTAGGATGTAGGAAAGTATGTTTAAAGTGCCAACAATGAAGTTAAAACAAGTTGAAACAGCTGGACAACCACACGTCGGTCCTTATGAGTTCTGTTAAAAGATTTTGACAAGCTTAGCTATGTTAACCATAATTTTCTATTATCCAAAATGTACAGGATAGGATTTCAGGGTAATGCACTGGACAAGGGCCTAGTGTGGGGAACTCACAGATTCAATATTTTATTAAGAAGGTGAATGCATGAAATGTTCACAAAGAGCGAAAAATCAAAAATGGACTGAGGTTTGTGATAAATGTTTGTAGACGTACTTATAATTTGTTTGAGTGGATCTGTCTGAAATGGTTCAAATCATACTTGCGTGAGCATGAGCAATCTATTAAAATTAGTTCAACTGTAAGTAACAAAAATTAATAAATCAAGATGTATTTCAGGGGTCAGTTTGGAGACCAATTTTGTTCATTATATTCTTTATCTATGTTCACGTGATTTTAATGAGATATTAACTGCATTTTTGGTGGTATTGTATTATCCTATTATGGACCTATAAGATCGGATGTTCTAAAACTATAGAAGAGGATTTGATGGTTATATATTGGAAAATGGTTCTATGTAAATAAACCTTCACTTAATATCAAAATATCCAAACTCATGTGTTTTGCTTTGTCTGATAACCATTAAGTCCGTTTGTGTTAAAATATAATATTTGTTCTTATCCTGGAAATATATATAATTGAGAAGCTATGGAGCAGGTAAGCAGTTTTAAACATCTCGCTATATGGTCAGTTACTACTTGAAAGTCTCATGTTACAGAACTAAAACGAAACATCTAAATCTAAATACAGGAATCTCAACTTTATACGTCAAATATGTCCAGCGAACGTACTCCGATATTTCTCTACTATTCAATAATTAATCATTGCATTCAAAATGGATTAAAATGCTTTAGAGAAACCAGTATGAATACCTTCAGGCCAATAATCCTGTTGTAAAAAATTATTTATTAGAAATATATCTTCTTTTCCTCTATGCGACATCTGTTTAAGACATTTTTATGTTTATAAAATCATGTTGCTAATATTTTTAACCATTATTGGTCAGTCACTATCTTGAAAATCTCATATAACAGAACTAAAAATCTGATGTGGGCAACACATGACTTTCCTTATATAATGTAATGAATTTACTACTTTTACAGTAAAAAAATAGGATTTTCTTGTAGTAGATACTAATATTCTTTCCAAGATATTGAATTTTCGACAATTAGTCGTCATTTTCATTGATTTAGCGTCATTTTTATCCATTTGGCGAGATTTTCGTTAATTTGGCAACATTTCAAAAAAGTCGCCAAGTTGGCGACATTCCGCCAAATTCGTCGCCAAAATCTCGCCAAGCGTTATGCACTAAGAAATAAGTTTTTCTTAAAGCAGATAAATGACTATTGGCGTTCAAATACAAAAGTATTATTCAAACTATCTTTTTTCAAGAATGGAACGAGCTAGATCCACGAGAAGGATGTCACTCAATTTATCGCATGGTATTACATATGAAAAGTAAACATGTTTCTCAATAGGAAATATTTTTCTTTTTATTTTAGATGACTTTTTGATAATTTTTTTAAAAAATGTACAATATCTCGAGAACGGTTCACGTTAGCGTTCTAAAATTTATGTCAATCGTTTTCTAATGAAAAATTACATAAGAAATGTCTATTTGCGTAACTTTATTAGTGGTTTTAATTTTTTGACGATTTTTTCAAAATTTCATTCGAAAATTTAGGGGGGTTCTGAACATTCGATTGCGTATAAAAACAATAGGCTTCCAGTGTTTACGGATTGTGATTTTTGTACCAAATTTGGTTCGAATCGGTCCATTCGTTCGTCAGTTATCGTCTCCACAGTCTCACTGACACACACACACATACACACATACTTTCACACACACACACACACACACACACACACACACACACAGACATCACTTCAAAAATGTTTGATTCGTGATCAGGGATGCTTGAAACGTGCTCTCCCGTCGAAAACTCGAATTCGAATTTTCGACCCCGTCACAATACTTTCCTTATACATTATGTATATAAGGAAAGTAAAAATCTGATGTGGGCAGCCCATGACTTTCCCTGCAGACTTAAATTCATATTTAATTTACTTCTTTAATAATTCATTAGATTGAGTTTAATTGCACCAAATAACACTAAATTTGCATTTTTAATTCAATTTTTGTTTTCATTTGGTAATTGGATATTTTTCCGTGAGCGGCGTAACAAAAATGCAAGAAATCTCAAATATCTTGAGAACGGTTAGTCCTAAAGTACAATGGAGTGTGTTCTTTTCCTCGTCAATAATTGAGTATAAAACAAGAATTTAATTGATACATTTCAGCATATGTAGTCTCTTTTTTCTTTTAGATTTTGGCGATTTTTGCGGGCCATTTTGTAATAAAAGGCAGGTTGTTATTTTCCGAATAGTACCAAAATCGAATCAGCACCAGAGTGTCCCACAAGTAACTTATCTACCAAATATTGTGAAATTTGGTAAATTAGTATTTTAGCTAGGGTGGATACATGAAATTTTTGCGGGCCATTTCGCAAAAAAAGACTAGTTCTTCTTTTCCGAATCGTACCGAATTCAAATCAGCACCACAGTATCCAACAAGTAACTTATCTACCAAATTTTGTGAAATGTGGTAAATTAGTATTTTAGCTAGAGCGGATAAATGAAATTTTTACGGGTCATTTCGCAAAAAAGGTGGGTTCTTCTTTTCCGAATCGTACTAAAAACTAATCAGCACCAGAGTCACATCCAAGTGACTTACCTACCAAATTTTATGAAATTCGGTCCATTAGTTTTTGAGTTAGAGTGAATATATACATTCCACAGACACACAGACAGACACACACAGACGTCACGCTAAAAATAGTTTTTTCGTATTCTAGAGGTCTCGAAATGTGTAGATCCGTCGAAAACTCGAGTTGCGATTTTCGACATGATTCCAATACTTTCCCTATACATTACCATGTATTGCAGGGAAAGTAAAAATACATCTAAATCTAAATACAGAAATTTCTACTTTTACGTCAAATTTGTCCAGCTAACGTACTCCGATATTTCTTTACTATTCACTAGTTAATCGTTGCATTCAATATGGATTAAAATGCTTTGGAGAAACTTATATGAATACCTTCAGGCCATTAATCCTGTTCTAAAAAATTATTTATTAGAATTATATAATGTAAATCTCGTCAAACGCCTTCTTTTCCTCTATACGCTATCTCATTAAGACATCTTTATGCTTATAAAATCATGTTGCTAATATGTTTATATCATGTTGCTAAGCGACATGATATAATTTTCTTCAAATAAATTGGCGGAAAAATATCGTCTGCATAAAGCTATCTTTACGGAAAGTTTAATTGTGGGTTTTTATTGATATCTCGTCAACCCCTGGTCCTAGAAACTCAAAACATAGACTAAATTTTCAATGGGGCTATTTTACGCCTACCCACAAAATTTCATGAAATTCGGTGCAGCCGTTCTCCCGTGAGGACGAAACAAACAGACAGATTTTCTATTTTATTTATATAAACTAGCAGCATACCAGTTCTTCGTACGGAAAATATAATATAAAGAAACTTAAAATTCACAATGTGTAAATTCCTATAGTATATTAAATGAATTTGTTATTCAAAATATTCTATTAAAATATTTAATTTAATTCTTCTAAAAAATATGTAAGAATCTCTGGGTTCGATATACAAAATTATCTTCACAGGCAGATCTGAAGAGTAAAGCATCCTGGTCCAGTTTGTAAATAAATTTAGTAAAAAATATTTTTTAATTCCTGCAAAACGACAGAGATTATCTAGAAAATAGTACTCAATTATGCAAAATATTGAATTTTCCTCGATTCGGTGTCATTTTGATAAATTTTGCGTCATTTTATCAATTTGGCGACATTTTCGTTAATTCAGCGACCTTTTAAAACCCACCAAATTCATCGCCAAGTGGGTCTGTGAAACTGACAGTCCCACTTGGCGACAAATTGACGAAACATCATCACAATACTATCCCCTAACAAAACACAATTAATTTCATTTATTTAGCACAATTTTATCAAATTCAAGATATTTTTATGGGGAGCGCGACAGCCCAGTGGTTAGCACGTGGAAATTGCACTCGGTCGACCCCGGTTCGATTCCCGCCACTACCAAAACTGTCGCCGTGTTCACACAGAGTACGATCACGTTAAGCATGTGGGTCCGTAAGTCCTTGCGAGAGGTTGGTGGTAGGGGAAGAAGGGTACGGTCCCTGTGGATGCCTCCCCCACTCTGGGTTCCGATCTAAATTGAGGATACTTCCCGGTCGTCCAAACAGATACCTTACACCTTTCTGGCAGGTCGGACGGTCTGGGTCGAAGAAGATATTTTTATGGATTTACAAACATTTTTTTTCATCAAATTAGCGAAATTTTAAAAATTTGTTAAATGTGTTACTGGCTAAACACAATATATAAGATTTTATCAATTTAGCCATATTTCCGTCAATTTGGCAACGGTTAAGAAAAGTTGTCAAGTTAGCGATATCCCGCCAAATTCGTAGATCTGAATTTGCAGATCTGAAGAATAAAACATCCTGATCCCGTATGTATATACTAAATGAAAATACTAAAATTGTATTACAAGATACACCCGTTCTACTCTTATTCTGTTTCAACAATTTGCAAAATGAGTTTATTGGCTAAACACAATATATGAGTATATTGGCTTAACACAATATATGAGTTTATTGGCTAAACACAACATATGAGTTTAGTCGCTAAACATAATATATAAGTTTGAAAAATCTTTGCCAAAATAAATGAAAGTGATGTACGCAGTCCACAATTAATATAATTAAAAGAAAAATCAATCCGTTCATTTATAAGATTTATTTTTATATCCATTTATTTATTATTCAAATCAAAAAAATAATAATAAAAATTAACAAACACACTTGATTTAATTGAGTTGCTGAGCAACATGATATAAGAATGAATCTTCCTCATAAAATGCTGATAATTAAATAACCATTTTGATTTCTTAATATTTTTCATTGTTGAGTAACAGCCTGTGAAGAATAAACCATGGTGATAGAATTTCCATTTAAATGCATGTTTCTAACCTGCGATTTTCAAAAGTGACTGATAAGCGCAATAAACTCTCACGAAACTCATAGAGTTTCAAATCACTTTCACGTTTTAAACCAGCGATTTCCAACCTTTTTCGTTTCAAGGAGCCAGGGAGTTAGAGAGTAGAACTCTTGGGGAAAAGTTTCGTTTTCCCTTAATATCTCGACAACCCCTGGACTTAGAAACTCAAAATATGGACTCAATTTTAAGTGCCACTATTTCAAAGCTGCCCACAAAATTTTATCAAATTAGGTTTAGCCGTTCTCACGTGATGACAAGACAAAGAGACAAACAGACAGACAGAGATTTTCAACTTTTAACACTTTACAACATATTTGAAAAGTTTTTATGACTTTGTTCATTCTGTCTGTCTGTCCGTATAACTGCCGTATAAACTGCACGATAACTGCCGTAAAAATGACTTTATCAAAATGAAATTTTAGTATGTTGTTGAGACGGTCTATGGGACATATGGGAATGTAAATGAATTATATTACCAAATTAGTTTTGGATTGAACCCAGGTTGACAAAATGAAATGCAATGAATTTTATGGTACCTAATTTTTCAAACATTTTTTAAGCGGATTTAATTAGCGGATCAAATTGTCCCATATAATGTATAAAAAAAAATTTCAGCAAAATATGTTCGATAGTTTAAAAAAAAAATAATGATAATTGCACCCATATTATATAAAGAGATCAGGTGACCCATTTCAAAATAAAAAATGGCATCCATATTGTGTCAAAATAGTGATTTTTAAAGTTCTTTTAAATTTATATTTAGTGTTGCATCAATCCCTGCGCCAATGCAATTACAATATTTTGTAGCTTAAATGATCATCAAACATTGATTATTTCTAGAACGAAGCCTAATTTTCACGTATGGAGAATGTAAACACATCAAGCTGTAAGATGAGTTGCATAAGAATTGCTGAATTTCTTTAACTCAAAGTTATTTAGCTCTGGGGTCTTC